>JARHVA010004719.1:317500-352500 GCA_037957365.1 Torreya grandis | reverse complement strand
ACTATCATACAAATAATTTTCATAGGTGTATTACCTTTTCACCATATCAATTAACGTTTCTAAATGGTATGCTAACGAATGTCCATGTTGTATGAATATTAGACTCAATGCATAGTCAAATGCATTAGTGTGAAGGTCAAATGAGTGCCTAATGTCAATAACATAAATTACAAAAAATCCCAAAATGGGTTTCTTGATTTCTTAAAAATCATGTAGGGGTCTACTCAAATTTGGATTTCAAAGATTTTGTTTGGGTGAGTGGCCAAGAGATGTATAGGAAACCAAGGATGAATTTTCGTAAAATTTGGCAATCCCAATAAAAACACTAATTTTTTTGATATTATGTAGAGTAATCTAATCCTAGATCACATTGATCTTCTTTGGTTCTTCCTTAAATCCTACGTGGTTAATGATGTATCCCATGTACTTTATTTGTGCAATTCCAAATGCACACTTTGCTAAGCTTGTAACTTGTGTTGACATAAGGTGTGTAAGATGCATGTGATATGTTCCACATTCTCCTCAAAAATATTGTTGAGGATGAGAATCTCATCCAATTAGACAATGAAAATAAAATTGAGGAATGTACTTACTAAATCTTTCATCAATCACATAAAGTTTACTTGTGCATTGGTTAGGCAAAAATTCAAGATCCACCATTCATATAATCCTTCCTCTATCTTGAAGGTTGTTACACCCCTAACCTATCACATGTATGAGGATAGTATTAGTTGAATTGTGGCTTACATATCCCTATTTGATGTTATATTACATTTATCTATGCTTTCTTTTGATTAGTAGGTCAGCATATGGAGTAACCATGGCCTATATAGACTATATACAGGAGGTAGTGGGTAATTATTTATCATCATATTGTGAATGTTGCTCTTATTAAAGCTTGTGGACGTTTCCCCCTCCAAGTGGCTTATATATTATCATATATTTGGATATATTTTAGTCATATTTGGATATATTTATGCTATTATACTTAATTCTTGAAGTCATTTCATTACAAGTGGTATCAGAGCTGTGGTTTGGGCAATCCTGTGAGCAAAACACTAAATTTTTAAATTTTGTGATATATAAAAAATGGTTTCTAATTTCTATACAAAATGTTTACTAGAGATGAGAAATAATCATATTAATCTTCCATTAAAATTTTAGCTCATTTAGATCTATTTTACAAAAATTATCTTTATTTTATGGTTTTTCATAAAATTGCTCTATAGTGCGAAATTCAAAGAATTTTTCTGAGTTATTTACATTTTTGGAAATCTTAAAAAAAATTAGATATAGTATGTTCTTTGTATATTTTTATTTGAGGATGAAATAATTCCAAAATCACTTGGTCAAAGTGGGGCCAAAAGTGCCAATAAGGGTCAACATTGTAAAACCCTTTTATGGTAGGTCCACAAACTTGAGGCCAAGGAAAGGGTGCTAAAACTATAGGTAAAACTCTTAACAAGGAAGATATGGAGTCCGAAGGGGGATGTACTAGACCCTTTGTACTAGGGTTTTCTAATATAGATCATAAAGTGAGCCAGCTTGACTATAGTGTGTAAGGCATTCAGAGTGAGGTGCAAGACATATAATCTAATATGCAATCCATACAAGATAGTTTGGGAGATATCATGATAGCTTTGAAAATTAATCTATCAAATCATCAAGATAACTCTATTACACAAACCCACAAGGGTGGTTCTCCTAACTAGTCTACTTCAAATCTAACTCTATGGCCACATAGGAACCTATTACCAAAGGTGGATATGCACAAATTTGATGGAAAAGATCCACTCAATTGGATCAACCAAATGGAGAGTTTTTTTGACCTACATCAAATTCCAAGTGGACAAAAGGTTACCATGGCATCCTTGTATCTTGAACCTGATCAATTCATTTGGTATCGATGGTTGTGTGATCAAAATAAAAAGATGACTCTCAATGTCACCTGGTGAGTTTTTATAGAGGAGCTATAATTATAATATGGAAATAGTGTGATAGATAATTACCTTAGCTAACTAGAAAAATTATGACAAATTGGCTCTGTCAAGGATTATATTAATCATTTTCAGAACCTGTCCTTATGTGTGGAGACAATTTCTGAAGCAAACTTGAATGACATATTTTTGGGTGGACTCAAGGACCATATTCAACATGAGGTACACATGATTAATCCACTTAAGATTTTTGATTCTATTATCATGGCACGTAGAGCTAAGGAAATATTCATATCCAATGAAAAACAACCATTCACTCACTTCAAAGATTGTATCATATCATCACCAACATTTCCTCCACCTACTAGATTGACCCCTCAAGAAATTGAAGAGAAGCATGCAAAAGGATTATGTTTCAGTTGTGACAGCAAGTGGAGTAAAGGACATAGATGTGCTGAAAAGAAGTTATTCTACATGAAGGGACAAAATGAATGAAGAAGTAGATGATGCCTCCAATGATGATGAGGAAGATATAGAGGAGGTACTTGAAGATTCCCAACATATAATCTCTTATCATGCACTTGCAAGTATTATCACTCCAAAAACTCTTAAGGTGGTGGGTTTCCTCAAGAAACAAAAGGTGATAGTGTTGATTGACTTAAGGAGCACACATAACTTTACAAACCATAAGTTGGCCACTCTATTGAATTGTTTCATCTACCCATCACCAAAATTTTAGGTCATGATTGCAGATGGTGGCATAATTAATTGTTTAGGCAAATGCCATAGTATTAAGATTACAATGGGTGGGTACAATCTCGACTCTCCTATGTT
This sequence comes from Torreya grandis, assembly GCA_037957365.1. NCBI lineage: Eukaryota > Viridiplantae > Streptophyta > Pinopsida > Cupressales > Taxaceae > Torreya > Torreya grandis. The sequence continues at coordinate 349,729 of JARHVA010004719.1, read as the reverse complement.
TTCTATTCCCATGGGTAACATAGACATTATTTTGGGAGTCCAATGGCTCACAACCTTAGGTACCATTAAGATGAAACTCCAATAACTATTCATGTGCTTTCATTTTAAAGGTAAGAAAATTAAACTATGTGGATTACATACAAAATCTCCACAATTGATTAGTTCACATAAGATGACCATGATGATAAAAAGGGGGTAGAGGGAATTATTTCATGATTATGCTCCATAGAAGTTCAACCCACATAGGTATCTACACATCCTGATCTACAGATAATTCTTGAGGACCACTCATCTATTTTTGGGGCCATGCCAAAAGGACTACCACCAAAAAGATAACATGATCATGCCATTCAACTAATTCTAGGTAGTCAACCACCAAATATTAGACCATATAGATATCCATATGCACAAAAGAGTGAAATTGAAAAGATGGTCCATGAGATGTTGGAGGTAGGGATCATCAAGCATAGCCAAAGTGCATATTCATCACTAGTGGTCATGGTGCAGAAGAAGGATGAAACATGGAGGATGTGCCTAGATTATAGGGAACTCAACAAGTACACCATCAAAGAAAAGTTTCCAATTCTAATAATTAATGATTTACTTGATGAGTTACATGGTGCTAATTATTTCACAAAATTAGATTTTCGCTCGGGGTACCATCAAATTAGAATCAAGGATGAAGATGTTCATAAAACTACTTTTAGAATAACGAGGGCCATTATGAGTTTTTGGTAATGACCTTTGGTCTTAAAAATGCATCATCTAATTTTTAGATCTTGATGAACACTATTTTTAGGCCTTTTTTAATGAATTTGGTGCTAGTTTTCTTTGATGACATATTGATTTATAGTCAGACATGGGAAGCACATCTGCAACATGTGAAATAGGTGTTGATAGTTTTGGAGAAGCACCAAATTTATGCAAAGCCATCTAAATGTGCTTTTGGAGTATAGGAGGTAGAGTACCTCGATCACATTTTTTCCCATGAAGGTGTCAAATTTGATCCCCAAAATATCAAAGTGATAATGAAATGGCCCATGATAAAAACTCTCAAAAACCTTCAAGGGTTCCTTAGACTAATAGGCTACTGTAGAAGATTTGTGAAAGGTTATGACAACATAGTAGCTCCACTCACTGCTTTACTAAAGAAGGATTATTTCCATTGCAATTATGATGCCACCAAAGCATTTGAGAAAATAAAAGTAACTATGTGCACCACTCCAATTTTGTCTACTCCAGACTTCTCACAGACATTCACTGTTAAATGTGATGCTTCTGGGTATGGATTGGGGGTAGTACTAATGTAGGAAGGAAGACCAATAACATTTGAAAGTCATCAATTCAAAGGTAGGAATCTAAAAAAACCTATCTATGAAAAAGAAATGATGGATATTCTTCATGCAGTTAAACAATGGAGGCCTTATCTGATGGGTAAACACTTTAAGGTGATAATGGATCATGATAGTCTCAAATACATTTTGGAGCGAATATTATCATTAGAGGAACAACAAAAATGGGTAACCAAAATGTTGGGTTATGATTTTTAAATCATCTACAAGAAGGGTAAATCTAATGTAGTAACAGATGCACTATCTAGATGGGATGCATCCATAGAAGCATTACTTTGTGTAATGTCCATGTTGCAAGCAGATTGGGTGGATGAAGCTAGGTTAAAATGGGAGAAAGACAAGGATACATAGGTTCTAATTCAGAATCTCTAGCAAGGTAATTTATCCTATGACAAATTTGAATGGAAAGGTAATGTGCTATGGTATAAGGGTAGGTTATACATGTGCAAAAATTTAGAGCTTAAGCATAAGATTCTTGTAGAGTTACATGCATCTCAAATTAGGGGACACTCAGGGTTCTTGAAAACTTATCATAGAATTAAGAAAGAATTATTCTAGGAAGGACTCAAGGGAGATTTACAAAAGTTTGTGGAAGAATGATTGATATGCCAACAAAATAAAGGTGAAATAGTTAAGACACCAGGTCTGTTACAACTGTTAGCAATTCTTAGTCAAAGGTGGGAGGAGGTTTCCATGGATTTCATCACTGGGTTGCCTTGTTGTGAAGGTAAGAATGTTATTTTGGTCATTGTGGATAGTCTTACAAAATATTCCCATTTTTGTGCTCTCTCACACCCATTTTCAACAAGTACAATAGCAGCTATTTTTATGGAAGTAGTTCTCAAATTACATGGAACCCCAAAAATAATTGTAAGTGATCATGATCCTGTTTTCACTAGTAATTTTTAGATTGAACTATTTTCTTATTTAGGTACTCAGCTAGCTCATAGCTCATCTTACCACCCCCAATCTGATGGACAAACTGAAGTGGTTAACAAATATTTAGAGGGGTATCTCCATTATTTTGTATTAGATAAACAAGAACATTGGGTTAAATGGCTACCACTTGCAGAATGGTGGTATAACACATCTTTCTATACCTCTTATAAAATGTCTCCATTTTTATAACTATATGGTTGCCATCCACCTTCCATCACTTCTTCAGTAAAGGTGCACACCAAGGTTCGATATGTGGAAGAGCACATTCAACATCAACAAGAGGTTTTGGCTAGTTTGAGAGAGAATTTGGCCTTGGCACAAAATAGGACGAAGCAACAAGAAGATCAACATTGTAGTGAGTGAAATTTTGAGGTGGGTGACTAGGTATTTGTTTTTTTGTAGCCTTACAAGTAGATGTCCTTGAAGCAACAAAAAAAGGACAACAAACTTGCTCCTAAGTATTATGAACCTTATCAGTTTCTACAAAAAATTGGAAGTGTGGCTTACAAGCTTGAGTTATTTCATTCATTTCACATACACCCAGTATTTCATTTTTCCTATTTGAAGAAGGTCATTAGATATAAAGTTTTCACCCAGATAGAGATCCCAGAACTAGATGAAGAAGGATGAGTCATTTTAGAACCAAAGAAGATCCTCCAAACACGTACTAAGAGGTTGTGAACCAAAGAGATTAGGGAATATTTGATTAAGTGGAAAAACTAGAGCAGTGAAGATGTAACTTGGGAAGGTGAAGATTTTATGTAACAACATCTAGAGTTATTCAACATTGAGGACAACATTGGTTTAAAGGGGAAGGGCATGCTACGTTCCTAACCTATCACATGTATGAGGACAATATTAGCTAACTTGTGGCTTATATCCCTCTTTGATGTTATATTACATTTATCTATGCTTTATTTTGATTAGTAGGTCAGCCTATGGAGTAACCATGGCCTAGATAGACTATATGTAGGAGGTAGTGGGTAATTATTTATCATCATATTGTGAATTCTACTCTTATTGAAGATTTTGGAGGTTTCCCACTCGAAGTGGCTTATCTATTATCATATATTTGGATATATTTCAGTCATATTTAGATATAATTCTGCTATTATACTTAATTCTTGAAGTAATTTCATTACAAAGGTTAGATTTTGGACATCTTTAAGATGGAATCGAACCTAATGGTAAACTGAGTTCAAATTAACCTTGGTGAATTATTATGCACATTTGAGCTCATTTAGGATGTCATTAATGCATAAAAGTGGATAGTTATTCTTCACTGTGATTATTTTTATTGCATGATAGTGTATGTAGAGTTGTAAGGACTGATTCTTATTTGGCATGATAATTGTAATACTTCCAAAAAGAGAAGATCTAGTATTGATCTTGTCCTAATCAAGGATTTATTTTATCCAATGTTAAATTTCATCATTATCCCAAATTTATTTGTGATACAAAGGATTTTTCGGTAGAGGGGATCTAGGTACCAAATCAATGTGGTAATGCATTGCATTTTTCATTAGGAGGCTATTAGGATATTTAAAGACTTCTTCATGTTTATTCAGTAACTTCTTGAGATGTTTCTCTTACAACATTGATAATGTAGTGCAATCATTTGAAGCTTGATTTCCCTCCCTCTTAGATGTGTTACGTTAAACCATGATTAGTATGAAATTTTATACATAAAGGACAAGTTTAAGGAGTTTATTAGTAGAGATAAAGTTGAATTTCATCATTATTATTGAATCGAATAGGTTTAATAATTATTTTTTTTGGATAAAAATACAATGTTATGACTTTGCTTGATATATATATTCATGGTCACATAATTATGGTATTCCTAGCAAGATGTTATAGACCTACAAAGGTTTGATGTCAAAAGTTATTGTCCTCCATATGATAAAATTTTTACTACAATGTGAATTTTCATGGAAATTATATATCCTTCCATTACTGAAGCCAACCCAATATGTGTGACTTGGGATGCAAAGTAGTGGTAAGGACAAGGTGTTGTACAAGACTTGATGTCAACTAGGAAATAAAAACTTATCATGGGAGACATTTAGAGTCATCATGGGAATGTGATTTATGACAATGTAATTGCTTGTCACCAATCCTATTATTTCATTTTTCAGAATTAGAAGGTGCATGAGAATTAGAGTTTAATAAATTCTTCTTGGGAACCTCTCCTTCATGATATGTTCTTTACTTATCTGTAGAAAGATGCATTAATGAAATTTGTGAAGGCACACCATTCCATGTGGTGTTGGATGAATAAGTGAGACACTTCTTCATCTTTGCCTTGGTTTTGATCTTAAAGCTATTGTGATAGGATTTCCCCAAAGTGTCATAATTTAATAATTACATATTTTCATGGATATAAGGTGAGAGTTCACTAAATTAATTCAACACCTTATTTTTCTCACACAATTTATCTAACAGGTGTGCATATTAGTCAAGGAAAATGTTAGTATATTATTCTACTAACTACTCCTTACACTAGTGAAATTTTGTAACATGTTGTATTCATCATTAAATTGATGGATATCATATTAATCATCCTGTAGTGCATTGAAAAATTTATTCCAACACTCAATTGGAACACAATATTTAATACAATGTGCTTTAAAGTTTTCCCACTAGTGAATAAATATAATGGACATATGCAACATGACGAAGGTCATGTTATTAACATTAGTGGAGATATTGATTAAGAACTCTACCTTTAGCTATCAAATTTAGGTAATTAGAATGATAGTTTGTGTAAAATTATTTAAATCCTAATATCATATTGTATCTTGTTGATGTGGTATTATTGACAGTTCTTATTATGTTGTTACTTGGGTAAGTCTATTTTTCACATACTACTATTCCCACCTGATTTTTCATAGGATCTTGCTATGAGCCTATTTAATCAGCTATCTATTTGGTGAAAAAATAGTAATGTACTCTTTATGTGATCCTTTGTTGATATATTTGACATGGCTTTAGAGATTATGGTTGAGGGAGCTTGGGAAATCCTGTGGGGAGTGAGTATACGATAAATTTTATTAGAGAGGAATTACTTAGTGGAAATATTGGTGAGGAGATATGGGGAGAGGATGTTGAAAATTTTCAAGAAAATATAGAAATAATTTAAGAGGTGTAACACACATTTGAGGGAAAGAAAGGCATTTAAAAGAAAATAAATCTAATTTGTAAAAGAATTTCTACAAGGTAAATGAGTTAGTGTAGAGTGAGATAAGAGGCATTGCATTTTGAGATTGGAGTTCCATTTTTATCGAATGGAATTATTATTATTTTAATCTATTTTAGACCTTGTATGAGCATAGAGGATCATTCTACTATTATCTGAAGATAAATTTGTGTTGAAAAACACTGAAACACCTAGGAAGAAGGTATGGTATGACAATGGAGATTTTTTTGATAGTTTTATAAATTAATTTATAGCTCCTAGACTACTAAATGAGGTGCCATAATTAGGAGGACAACATTTTGTAAGATTTTTTTTTTTGTTATCATTTTCTAGTTATTCAAGATATCCAAGAATCATTTGGAGAACTCAAACAAGAAGAGAAACATGCCATATTTCTTAAACACACATGCTATTTTTTACTGGACCAAAATTTATATATAATTTTAATTTTTTTTTTCAAAATATAAACAATATATGTTTGAAAATGATTTAAAAAGTTTAAAATTAACAAAACTTCATTTTATGACCTTAGAAACCACTTGAAAAGAAAAAGTTAATTTCGTTGGTGAAAACCTATAAGACAAATAACATTAATTTTTTTTAACATTGCTCATTTCTTAATCCTGCTTCAAAATTAGATTTTTTTTTAAAAAATGGAGACAAAACTTGAAATTTAATTAGTTTAGTGATTTTAAACCATTGGTAGCGTCACAAACACTAAACTTTTGTTGCAAAACATTGGTAGGATTGTATAGTCTTATGATAAAATCAAAGTATAAAACCATATTTTTTAAAATTCATTATATTTTTTGAAAATAATTTTTTTCATTAAAAATAGAAAAATTAGCTAGTTTTCAACATATATTGTTTGTAAATTCTCTAAAATTGCACATAAAAACATTAGATTATGGAGTCATAAGATAATTACCATTATTTAGTATATTAATATTGACCAAATTGTAATTGGTAAAGAGTCTAGACCATATAGTTAACCAGATGACTATGATAAACATCATCATGCGGCCTTAATGCTTTTGAAAATATATGTAGATGATAATTTAATTCCATAAGTTAGAAATGTTACTAGTGCATTAGAATTATGGAAATGTCTTATAAATAAATATCAAGCTTCTAAATCTAGAAGAATATTTTATTTGAAAAATCTCCTATTTCCCACCAAGATGCAGAAGGTGGTTCTATTTATGAAATTATGTTATAGTTGAAGAATATCTATGATCATTTAAAAGTGGTGGAAAATCTCGTAGATGAGAAAGAACTCATTTATTCTTATTATGAAAAATTTACCACCTTCTTATGGTTAATTTTTTAATTCATTACACATGATTTACAAGACACAAACAATAGATTATGAGTAGTTGTCATTTTTTCTCATATATAAGGAATGATGATAGGAATAGTCAATAGCTTCAACATCAACCTCTACATAAGTTCTTTAAATGACAACGAAAAAGGGAAGGGAAAATGGTCAGCAAACAAATATTATTCAAATAACCATGTAAGTGATTCCAAGAAAACAAAATGAAAGTGTTTTAATTGAAATCAAACAGGTCATTTTAAGAAATATTATAGAAAGAGAAAAAATTATATGGCTAATTCAAATAAGAAATCTAGACATGTTAATATTGAATAAGAAGCCAAATAAGAGTAATATACTTTATTTAATTTTGATGTAACACAAGACCAATCATGTGAGTCACATAGTTTGTATTTTGACTCAGGAGCTTCATAACACTACATGTATCACATAGATTAGTATGTAAACTTCATTGAGGATAATAGTGTAATGAAACTATTTCCTTAGGTGATTGATGAGCACATGAAATTAAGGTATGTGTGTATGTATAAATAATTTGGAACAATTACTATAAATATACATTTAGTAATGTCATATATGTACCAAACATGAATCTTTTTATCCATTAGTAAAATTACTAAAAATAAAAAAATTGTAATTATGTTTGAAATAAACAATTGTAATGTCACTACACTTAATGATTAGATTATTATTGTTGTTGGTATAAAATAAATGGATCTGTATAAACTTTTAGATCCTAAATCTATAGAATAGTAGCCTTTATCAAAAATTTAGTAGTTGAGTACTTTATGGCATGAGAGATATGGTCATTTATGTTACCAGTATTTAAAAATATTAAGTAAAAAAAATGGTGAATGGACTTCCATATATTCATGAAAATCAATATGTTTTTCATGGATTTTAGTTGGGTAAACAAATAAAGCAACCCTTTCCCATTGATAAATCATGGAGGGAAAAATGTGTAAAAATTGAGATTTGGTACATGCAAATATTCATGGTCCTATGAAAACTAACATTGTATCTCATTCCCTTTATTTTTGGTTTATAGTTGATATCATTTCTCAAAAAATGTGGGTGTGATTTCTTAAGAAGAAACTACAATGCTTTACTAATTTTATTTCATAAAAAAACATTTCTTAATAGTCAAATAGATAAAAAGGTCAAATCATTTAAGTTGTAAAATGGAAGAGATTTTGTATCCAAATAATTACATGCATACTATAGAAAGGATGGTATACACATGCAATATACAAATCCTTACACTCCATAGCATTATTAATAGGTGAAAAAGAGGAACATGAGAATCATCATGAAGACATGGTGTATGATGAAAAGAAGGAATACACATTTTTAGTTCTAGGAAATAGTTTTTAACACTATAGTTTTCATCTTGGAAATGAGCCCCTATAAAGCTACTTATAATGTTACTCCAAAAGAAACATGTTATAGAAGAAAAATCAAAGTAAGTGATTTTTGCATTTTTTGTAATACCACTTTTTCATTAAATCCTTGAAGTGAAAATAATTGGTTTAGATTAAAAGAGGAAAAAAAAATGTTTTTACCTATAGTGAGAATTCCAAAGTATATAGGTTACCATATATATATTCAAATCAAGTAATTGTGCATAGAGGTGTCAAAATGGATGAGAAAATTCCCTATTTCTCAAAAGATGGCAAACCTAATGATACTAGTAATATTTGGATTCCTACATAAAAATGCGCATCAATTTATAGTAATAAAATGGAATATGACTTAAAAAGGCAAACACCAAATAAATTATACCTCTATGGAAGGTCCTAATTGCACAATAAGTGGTTCCCCAAGCCAACAAAAAAAAAATGGCACTATAACACAAGGTAAGATATTAAGTAAGAGGATGTTCTAGTTTCTTTGGAAGGTAGATCAACAAGATCAGGGGAAAATGTGGTACAAAATACTAAGAAGGTAAAAAAAAATCTCTTCCCCTATTTAACAAGATCTTGAGCCCAATTCTAATGCATATTTTAATTGGTTATTATAATTAGAATCTACCATGAAGGTGTAACATGATGCACTCATATAGAATGGTACTTGTTTTTTTCTTGAGCTACCCCAATGTAATAAATCATTCGGTTGCAAATGGATTTGTAATGTTAAAATAAAATTAGATTGTTTTATAGACAAATTTGAAGATATTCTTTTTTCAAAAGGTTATGCATAAGAAGAGGGAGTAGATTATGAAAAGAAATTTTCTCCTATAGCTAAAATGGTAACATTTAGAATGGTTATATCTATTTTTACTCAATTTGGATGGCATACATTTTAGATGAATGTGAAAAGTGATTCTATTAATGGATACTCAGAGAAGGAGGTGTATATGATATAGCCACATATAATTTAGACTCTTGGTAAAGAACATCTAGTTTTAATGTTAGTGAAGTCCTTGTATGGAATTAAGTAAACACCTTGAACATGGTACATTAAAATACACAACTATCTTAAAGAGTCTAGTTTTAAAAGACGTGATGCAAAAAATATAATCTCTATGTTAAATTGGTTGGTGACAACATAGTGATTCTAATTATATATTTTGATTATCTCACCATCAATGGAAGTAGAAATCATTTGATTAAATGGGTGAAAACCAACATCTATTTTATGATTGAAATGACTAGTCTAGGTATGCTTTAATATTGGTTAGGTGTAGAGTTTTTATAATATTAAAATTTTGGGTACTCAATATTTATATCACAAACAAAATATGGCAAATAATTTTTTGAAAATTTTAGAATTAATTATTTTAATATAGAAGTTACACCTATGAAAGTTGGGAAAAAACTATCAACTAACACCAATGGACCACTACTCAATGAAATAATGTATCAAAAATTAGGAGTTAGTTTCATTTATCTTACTACTACTATACTAGATGTATGTTTTGTAATAATTTATCTTTATTGTTTCATGGCAAGAACACATGAAAAACATAGGCAAGATTTAAATCATGTTATGAGATATGTCCAAGGTAATATTGACTTTGAATTATGTATAAGTAATTTTTTGAGATTATGATAACAATTTTATTGACTTATATCGAGCAGGATCAATTGATTCAAGAAACTATACATTAGGTTATGTATTCACTCTTGGTTAAACATCATTTAAATGGTATATTAATATTTATAATATAATATCATTGTCTTCTAGTAAATCATATTCCAAAGCAGTTGTTAGTGAAGGTAGAGAGTTTATGTGGATAAAAGTTAGTATTGTAATATCTTCAACTTTATTTATTTCCACCTACACCTACCACTGTGACAAATATAGTGTACTAAAGATGGTGAAGAATATAGTATTTTAAGATAGGACAAAATATATTTAATTTCATCATCACTACATATGATAGTTTGTTACTGATGAAGACATTTGTATTTATTATTATCCTAACTTTGAGAAACCAGATGATATAGTGAGTAAACATATATATATATAATCTAAGATAAGATTCAAATAGTTTTAGCTCATTTATTTACGGAGGGTATTAGAATAATTATTTGTTTAGTTTTACTTAAATCTTAATTTCTTCTTCTATCTTGTTGTTGTGATATTATAACCACTTATTGTTAGGTTATTACTTAGGTAAATCTATTTTTCACTTACCATTGTGCCCACCTACTGTTGCATAGGATATATTTATGAGCCTATTTAATAAGATATATGATTGGTGAATAAATAATCATGTACTATTTGTGTAATCTTGTGTTAATATATTTTACATAGGCATATAGTTATTTGTCATCTAATAGGCTTGATATATATGGTGACACAATTATGGTATTCCTAGATAGATCCTATAAGCCTCTAAAGGTGTGATGTCAAAAGTGATGGTGTCCTCCATAGTCTTAAATTTTTACTACAAGACAAATTTTCACCAAAACTATATATTGCTCCACTATTTAAGCAAAACTAATGAGTAAGACTTGAGATGATTGGTAGTGGCAAGGACAAGGTGTTGTGTTGTGCATTACACTATGATCTTATTATAACTTATACTTTTGATAATGATGTGAAGAGGTTTTCCCTTGACGTATAAATTTATGTGGTAAAGTTTCTCATGATCCTTAGAGGTGTCTATCATAGTGGTGATGGTTATTATAAAATCACATGTAGATAAATGTCATCCATCAATGCAAGACTTGATGTAAACTAGGGAATAAACAATTATTTTTTGAGACATTTAGATTCATAATGGGTTTGTAATTGATGAAAACACAAATGATTGTCACCAAACCTATTCTTTCCTTTTTTTGAATTATAAGGTGAAATATAATTTGAGTTCTATAAATTTTTATTGGGATTTTCTTATTTACAAGAAGTGATTTACTTATCCATAGAAATATGGATCGATGAACTTTGCAAGGGCACACCCTTCTATGTGGTGTTGGATGAATAGATAAGACACTTCTTCATGTTCACCTTGGATTTGATGATAGATAAATTATGATATGATTTACCGAAGTGTCATAATTCAATAATTACATATTCACATGGATATAAGGTGAGAGTCCAATAAAGTAATTGTTGGCAAGATTTGGCTTGCATACCAAAATTTGAATAATCTAGAATAAGAAGATGAGCAAGTTACTAATTGAAGAGTGATCCAATGTCACAAGGAGTAGATAAAATTTAGGATAATATCACATACCACTTTAAAGATATTGAAACACTTTAAGTAGGTTTAAAGTGTGAATTTCATGATCTTAAGGATCTAGACCATCATGACACATCATGCAAGAATGACTAGATTAATTTAGTTGTACATTTGATATATGAAATTGGGAGGTTGAGTAGAGATAAATGAATGCATAGACATGATGAATTTGGTCCCATAAATATCCCATGAAAATTTATTATCTTGATGAATTTTCTATCTCAAGATATAAGAATTCAAATATGAACTAGTAGAGTGGGATGTACATGGGGACATCAGGTCAAACGTACAACAAATAGCCATTTAAAATTAAATTTTACAAGGACTAATGTATAGATGATAAGTGGAAAGATATCAAGTACCCATATAAGGATTTAATAGTGCAAAATAATTGAGAAAGCTAGTGGGTCTGAGCAGATCTACAATGTACATTGAATCATGTAGTAAAAGATCAACAATGAGCATCAAGTCAAAAGGTTAGTGGACCTAGGATAACTGTGAAGGTGATAAGTGTCTTAATCATGATGGAATAAAAAATACATCAATGTTTCATGTTTGATCTAGAAGGCCAAGGATCCAATGGTATATGATCCATCATACCAAAGTAAATTAATGACAAGATCGAAGTCAAAAGGTTACCAAATCTTGAAGACAAATGATAATCTAACAAGTGTCATGACCACAATAATTCCCAAGTAAATAAATGATACACATTCTAGCCATGAAAAGGAAATTTGATGGTATGAATAAGGTCAAAGGGTTAACCAAACTCAATATGAATGTGAGGCTACCAAATAATAGAGGCATAACAATAAGATAGAACTGACTACAAAACCCATGGGATGAATGCAAAGCTAATAAATGGAATGATCAAGGAGCTTAGATCAGGATCAATGGTTGACATTAAAAGTAAAAGCTAAGAGACTTCAATAGACAACCTAAGGTCAAACCAAGGTAAATATTTTAAAGGATTCCATTAAAGCTTAGTCAATAACTATGTTGGAGGATCAAATTCATACAAATTCAGTTTTTTAATGTTTTTTATGTCATTTCATGAAGGTATATCCTTATGTGTAGTGGCTTATATATTCCCACAAGGTTAAAAGGTATAATATGTCTATTTAGACCTAATATAGTTCAAGAATGATGTTATGTAGTTCATAATCACTTCATGGATATTGACTATAATAAAATCAATAAATGGATTGGTTCTCAATATAAAATAGACTTATGTTTAGGTTTGGCATAGGGTAAAATGTTTTGGAGTATATTTTCTATCAATATGGTCATAGGTTCAACAAACAATTACCTATAACCACTTTAAGGTAGACCAAACGTGGCTCTATGAGTTTGAAGATATGAGGATTTTGTTCTCATGAGAAGATCAAGTAGAATGTGGCATAGATTCCAAAGGAGACATAGTAGTTGGATAAAGATATTGAAGCATTCAATTATTATGAAAATCCTTTATTTTTTCCCTCTTTATAAGATCATGAATCATAATCCTCATATTAATGTTAATCCATCAATAGTAGTTGGACCTCATTCAATGTTTTCTACTTGCATAACTCCCTCTTTCCTCCCTTTTTTATATATGTCCCATATTATTCCACATTGTACATCTCTCTCTAAAAAAAGGTTTTAGGACATAAATCTCTAATATTTTTTAGATAAAAAGACTCTTATGCCTTTGGCTTGCTTAGGATATGCCAAAATTTGTACTGTGACACCTATTAGATGCAATGAAAGACTAAATTCCTAAATTTTGTGATTGAATTCAAATGTCTCTTATGAATTAATTTGATGTGGTTAAGTGAATGTATGATTTCGTTTCCTCTATCTAAATTTCATTACCTTTATGAAGTGTTCTAGTAGTTCTCACAAGTCATTCTATGTGCAATATATAGGTTGTTGATTAGTTTAGAAGGGGATAACTACCGTCCCATGTTAGGTTAATATCTAGTCAATGTATTTTTGTGAAATACTTATGTGAGGGATGATTAAAAAATGAGTTAATTTATATCATTATAGTGTGTCTTATGAAATTATGTGTTCAAATTATTGGTGCATCACCTCATTTTACATGATTTCATAGATTGTTGTTACTCTTTCTCCTTTTTCTACGCAAAAGTCAATTTAGGTTTAGTTTAGGTGATAGATATAGAATTAAGTTGACCATATGTAGAGGCCTAACCTAATCTTAGGTGACCAAAAACCTAGGGTAATTCTCATGTTATACTAGGTTTGAGTAAGAGGACCTAAATAATCCCCTTCTCAGCTAAGGGTGCAATCTAAGACACCAATAGTTCTGGCACACATGGTGGAACCAGTTCTCCTTGGCATAAATAAATTTTGGAGTTAAAAAGAAGTATTTAGAAAAATAAGAGACATACACCTTAATCATAAGCTAAATATTCTTTAAGTTACAAAGTTCATAACATTATCCAAATAGTATTTTAATGGCAAAGGCTACTATAATGTCATCTAGTAAAGGTATTCCATTTAAATTCATTAAACTACCTTCAAATTCTTTATAAAAGGCAAGATTTAATAGGAAAAATCTTATCCCTAAAATAAATATTTGTCTCTTGGCCATCTTATTATTTTAGTTAAAGCTATTATCCCCATTACCCAGCTGGCCATTAAGAATCAAGTGTTTGTTCCATTCAATAGAGGTGGTCCCCTAGATTTGGCCCATTTTGATGACATTATTGTGTCTACCCTTAATATTATCCATTTATTCTTAGGATAATGGGATAAAAATACTATTTGGCACATCTAAGATTTTTCTAACCTTTGTTTCATTCATAATGTTGTTCAAGATAATGTGGCTACTAGACTATTTATTGCTTCCTTCAAAGGAAAAGCATTACAATTGTATAAAAATATTATTTTGAACTCCATTTATACCTATGATGACTTAGGAAAAGCCTTAGTCAAATAATTTGAAGACAAATTTGATCACATGTCATTAGTTAAACAACTAAATACTATTTATAGATACCCCCATGAGTTCATGTCTAATTTTAACCTCAAATTCCCAAAAACATGGACCAGGATACATGCATTGATTAGACCATCCAATGAATATGCCATTTTTTACTATCTAAAATCCATTAATTATGATATTATTGTGATGATATAGTCCATGGGTGGTAGTACCTTGTTAAATGTCTATGAGGCTGTAATAAGAGTAAAGAATAACTTGATAAAAGTTGGTAATCTTTCTTAAAGCCCCCTAATGCCACCTATATTCATAGAGTTTCAATCTATCCCACCCCATCAAGTTCCTCAAATCCCATATTTATCTCTTATCCCATCTCTTAAAGCCTAATTTTTAGCCCTTTCTAATCAGGCTAGCAAGATTGGAGATTTGAAAAGTCTATTGTAATCTTTTGGGATTGAAATAGTTCAAATAAAAGGATAATAATACTAGGGTAGGCCTTATAAAAAATATAATAATACATCCTATTATCCTTTTATAGATCAATGGCCTCCTTATCAAGGTTATAGAAAAATAGACTGCCTTACCAATCACAAAGAGCCATAACCCATGATAAACTATATGCATATCTTGACCCTTATATACCAAGTTTAAGAGATATTATTCTGACACGTCATCAAAAAAACTTGATGAAAGATTTAGGTTGGAATCCATTTTATCCAAATGATACTCAAAACCAAGCCTTGGTATCATAGAATATTATGATGCTAGAAATGACACAAGAATATTTTTGTCTTTAAGGAGGTTAGTATCGAGAGACAGCTTTGGTACCATAAGGAAAGGATGAATAGGTTCAAGGGTAGCCTAATTACATTGATGTGAATTTGGAAATGGATGATCATCTCTCACTCAATTAAATTGGTAAAACTAGAAACATAAGTGGTGAAGTTGCATCTCTAACTAGATCTAAAAGAAGAGATGTTAAGGAAGCTCAAGATGTGATCAATGCTTCTAGTGCTACTAATATTTTTCTAAATAGTATCAAATATCATCCTACTACCCATAAAACACAAAAAAATATAATATAGAGGATAGGAAGGTCCTTTAAATACCTCTGATTCATGAACAACCAATGGTTCAAAAGGTGAAACTAAAGGTTAGTGGATCCTCATTCATCATAATAGATAAAATGAATAAATAAAATAGCATAATTATCATGTGGTATTCCCTTGCTATTCCATGGAAAAAATACGTGCTCATCCAAGAGCTTTCAACTCTAAAGTTATCTCTAGAACCAATTGAGAAATAAGGTGTTGTCTTAGCTAACATAGACTAGCCAACCAATCAACAATATTAATAGGAACATAAAATGGAAAAGGTGAAAAAAACCAACGTAAAATCAAACAAATCTCTTACCTTTTACCTATCTTTGATATTTGGTGACTATTTAGTTTATAACCATATGGTGGAAAATGGACCCAATAGCATTGTCATGCCTAAGAAAATTATAGATAATATTGGTCTTGTATACGAACCAAATATTAAAGGAGTATTTAAAATATATGGGTCACCCAAAAAGATAGTAGGCATCATAAAAGCTCTAAAGTTGACACTACATGCTTGCCTTAATGTTACCATTCAATAAGATGTGGTTGTGGTGGACTTGCCTCCCTATTTTTCCTTGTGTCTTTCAAGGGAATTCACCTCAAATATTAGAGAATACTTATTGGGTGACTTGACATATTTGATGTTTAGGACTAGGTATGGTACTATGATAATAATATGTTCATAACCTATTGCGTGTTTCCATTTGGAGCCATATATGCCAAGTGTTGTGAACACTAATTATATCATTTTAGATGAGGTGATAGAAACTAGTAAAGTGGAAAATGAGTCACTTCTAAATGGATTTCAAGATCTATTCCTTGATTAATGGGCCTCTAATTTTCATGAACATGATCCTTATAAGTTAATTGAAGATCTTGGTGTTTACTAGCTTGATGAAAAAGATACACCAATTCTAGCCTTGCTAAAGGATAATGAGTCTAGTAATGACCAGTGGAAATTATAATTTTGTGGATAAAGGAATAAACATGGTATCAGGGATGGCATGATGTTGATTTCTCTAGCCAATTAGGTATTTATCTTCTCTAAAATTTTATTTTGGTTGTTCAAATAATGTTACAAAATATGAGGCACTAGTTCATTATTTACAATGAGCAATAAAGATGAAGGTTAATACCTTTAAAGTCTTTGGAGATAGTGAATTGGAAGTTCATCAAGTAAGAGATCTAAACATATTCAAAAATCCATTTCTTATATATTTTAATCATAGGGTATGGAACTTACTTAAATATTTTCAATCCTTTAACATTAAGGCAATACTAAGAGGTGAGAATAAACATGCACATAGGTTGGCATCCATTGGGTCACAATTCATTATCCTAACTAATATAAAAAAGTGAAAAGGGTTTAGTCACATAGTAAGGTGGTTTTAAGGCCTTATGTTACATATAACCATGATAGTTCACAAGTGTTTGAAGATTAAAATTAAATAGTCAAATTATTTCAAGAAGAGTCTAAGTTTTCCTAAAAGAACCAAGAGAATTTATATGCAGTAGTATGGTGAAAAATTTTTGTAGCTAAAAGTAAATAAGTTTCCCAAAGGTTTGGTCACCCTTGAGAACATATTTAATGGTGATGATGAGTTGAGAAAAGAAAAGTCTTCATTGTCAACAAAGGAGGAACACTATACCAATGTGGAGATTATAACTAGTAATAAATTAAAGTTAGGTAAGGTTTGAACTCCTTTAGAAAAGGAAAATTTAATTAAGTTATGTTCATGTTTTGTGGATGTGTTCTCATGGTAATATAGAGACCTGAAAGGATTTTATCCAAGTCTAACTCTACACACCATTGAGTTAGAATCTTAAACTAAGTCATCAAGACAAAGACAAAGGCATATAAATCCAAATCTTAAGACATTAATGATATATAAGATTCCTAAGGTCATGGAGTCAACTACTATATCTCCATTCAAGCACTCAACTTGAGTGGCAAACCTTGTTCCAATACAAAACAATAATGGTGAAATTAGACTGTGTTAACTTTCATGAATTGAAAAAGGATTCCCTTAAAAACCACTATCCATTTCCATGTATGGAAAAAATCTTATAATTGGTTTAAATTTTATAAAGGCTATTTTTGGATGGCTATAATGGTTACAATCATATTTTTGTCAAGGAAGAAGACCAATTCAAAATAGCCTTCATCATAAAGTGGGGGACATTTGTATATAGAAAGATGCCCTTTGGTTTATCCAATGGCAGAGAAATATTTTAGAAATTGATGGTTATGGAACTCCAGGGTCTCCTTAACAAGTTAATAGTTATTTATTTAGATGATATAATAGTGTTCTCTGAGAGTGTAGGTCAGCACATGATTTACCTCAAGAAAGTGTTTGAAAGGTGTAGGAAATTTGGGACGTTTCTAAATCCCAAATATTTTGTCTTCTCAATTCATGAAGGTAGGCTTCTTGGACATGTGATTTCAAAACATGATATGAGTATAGATCCTAGTAGAATATATTCAATTCTTGCACTTTATTTGCCTAAGCAAAAGAAAGCTCTGCAAAGCATCTTAGGAAAAATCAATTTTATAAGAAAGGAATATTTCAAATTTTACCACTTTATCTAAGCCACTTAAAACCATGATAAATAATGATTAAAGTTATAACTAGTCCAAAAAAGGAGTATGAAGCTTTGAAGAGATCAAGAAAGCCATATCTAGTGCTCCTATACTCTTGAACTCTGATTTGACAAAATATTTTATCATGTACACCTATGCTAACATTGACACCATTTTAGGTATTCTTATGCAATAAAATCATGAAGCCTTGGAGCAGCCAATAGCCTTCTTCAGTCAAGGCTTAGAATAATATGGAACAAGGTAATATTTTATTAAAAAACATGAACTATTAGTCATAAGGTCTCTCAAGAAGTTTAGATATTTATTGTCTAACAATAAGATACATTTAATGGTTGCACATCTAAGTATCAAGGATTATATCTTGAACAAGGATATGAATGACAAGAGACCTAGTTGGATGACCAAGATAATGGATTATTACATAGAGATCAAGGTCAAAAAGCTAATTAGAGTCAAAGGACTTTGTGAACACCTAGCCTAAGACTTGCAAGACGTGAATGATTTTAGTGTCAAATAATTAAGTGGTTATAACCAATCATACTTGACCTTCCATTTATTCTCATTATTTGGTAAGATATCTATGGGATGTTACTTATCTCTCTCACTTAACTCCTTTAAAAGGAAGATATTTCAGATTTTAATCCATTTTATTTCTTCTTTTTGATGGTGTTCTTTTTAATAAAGATTTCAATTACATGTTGTTAATATGCATTGAACAACATTAAAAGGAAAGGTTGCTTGAAGAGTCCATGATGGACATGGTGGAAGGAATTATTTAACAAGGATCACATCCCACATGATGATGAGAGGTGGGTATTATTGGCCAAGCATATTTAGTGATTATCATGCATGGGTTAGGAAATATAAACAATGTGA
This sequence comes from Torreya grandis, assembly GCA_037957365.1. Classification (NCBI taxonomy): domain Eukaryota; kingdom Viridiplantae; phylum Streptophyta; class Pinopsida; order Cupressales; family Taxaceae; genus Torreya; species Torreya grandis. Next base: position 330,685 of record JARHVA010004719.1, on the reverse strand, counting down.
TATGTCTTTTGGTAAGGTAAAAATTGCATCCTTAACTCTCCAAAAAAATTTAGTGAATTATCCCTTCATCCAATGGGGATTTGAATGTATTCATCTCATTAACCACCCTTCAAGATCAAGACATAAATGGATACTAGCTACTAAAGATTACTTCACTAGATGGATAGAAGAAATGGCATTGAAAGAAGCAAATGAGTCCAATGTTCTAGATATCTATGAAGGCTTGCTTACTATATTTGGAGCCCCTTCAACCATTATTTATGACAATTCTATAGAATTTGTGGGGTTTATAATTGGATAATGGGTACTTTAACATAATGTCTTTCTTATCCCTTCATCAAATTACTATCAATAGGGTAATGGTCTTACTAAATCCACTTATAAGAATCAATTGAAGATCATAAGAAGGAATATTAAATATAATTAGAGGTCATGGCATCTCAAGTTGAATTTAGATCTATGGGATGATAGGATCACCTATAAAATATCAATAACCAACTCTCCCTACAAGTTGCTATATAGTAAGGAAGAAATATTGCCTATTTATTCTAAATTTCCTACCTTAGAACACATGTACTAACTTGAGTTGTTAGAGAATGAACAAATGGAGATCAGATATGTTAATCTCATGGAGATTGAAGAGACAAGAGTTTAGTCTATGATAGCCATGGAAAAACATGAAGCACAAGCAAATAAAGCCTTTGACAAAGGATCTTCTCCACATAGTTTCAAAATAAGGAGATTTGGTCCTCAAGTGGGATGAGGATAGAGATAAGCTAGGAAAACATAAAATTTTTTACTCTCTTTGGAGTGGTCCATATACAATATCTAGTTTTAAATCCCATAATGCCTTCTAAATTACAAAGATGGATGGTAAGGAGCTTCCTATCTTAGTCAATGGGATACATCTAAAACATTAGTATTAAGGAAGCTAAGTCCCTTGTACATAATTAGTTGGTCTTTTTTTCCTCCAAATGTTGTTCTTACATATTAGTTTACTTTTGTTTTGTCCTAAATAAGTGTTTTGTTTGCACATTTGTTTTATTAGGTTAGTTTCCCTATTTTATTTGTTTCCTTCCCTATTTTGGTGGAATTCATTACAAAAGGTTTGTTGTAGTCATGGATTATATTCATCATTATTGGTGATCCAAGAGTCACATAAATGGTATGAGTTCTAAAGCATAAAAGGTATGTTTCCCAGCTAATTCACAAAATATGTTGGCCAAATTTGGCTTACATACCAAAATTTTACTAATTTAGAATAAGAAGCTAAGCAATGCCTTTATTGAAGAGTGATCTAATGTCACAAAGATTAGATATACTTTAGGAGAAGATCCCTTACTATTTAAAATATTTTAAAACACTTTAATCAAGATTAAAGAGTCAATTTGGTGATCGTAAAGAGTTAGACCATAATGACATGTCATGCAAAAATAAAAAAATTAGTCTAGTTTTATATTTAATATATGCACATGGGAGGTTGATTAGAGCCAAAGGAATATACAGACGTGATTATTTTGGTCCCATAAACATCCTCTCCAAATTTTGTATGCTGATGATTTTTCTATCTCAAGATATAACCATTTAAAGATGAGCTAACAGAGTGGGATGTGCATGGGGATGTCAAGTTAAAGCTATAAAAAATAACTATTTGAATTCAAATATTCTAAGGATGAACATTTGGATGATAATTGGAAAGATCTTGGGTGCCCATAAAAATATCTAATGATGTGTAGTGACTGATAAAGCTGGTGGGTTTGAGCAGATATATGGTACATATTTAATTATGTAGTCTAAGATTAATGGTGAACATCAAGTCAAAAGGTCATTGGACGAAGGATAATCATGAAGGTGATAATCATAGTAATCATGGTTTACTAAAAATTATATCAATGATCTACATTCGATCTATCAGACCAAGGATCCAATGGTGCATAATCCATTATACCAAAGTAGATTAATTATGACCTCAAATTTAAAAGGTTAGTGAATCCTAAATACAAAAAAAAGATTTAAAGTGTCATGAACATGGAAACTACTAGGTAAATTAATGGTACACATTCAATATGTGTAATGTGATATCAATAGTTCATGTAAGGTTAGAGGGTTAACCAAGCTTATGATGAATGTGTGGCCACCACGTGGCACAAGCATAAGAACAAGATGGAATTGACTATAAGATCCATAAGATAAATGGAGAGCTGATAAATGGCATGATCAAGGAGTCCAGATCAATATCAATGGATGAAATTAAAATTCAAAGTTAGTAGACTTCAATAGACAACAAATGGGACCTAAGGTCAAACTAGGGAAAATATTTCAAAGGATGCCATTGAAGCTCAGTCAAGACCTCTTTTGGAGGATCCAATGCATGTCAAGTCTATTTTATTATGGTTTCAACATCATTTCATGATGGGGGATCCTCACGTGTAGTGGATTCTCTATTACCACAATATTTAGAGGTAGAATAGGTCTATTTAGACCTAACATAGTTCAAGAATTATGTTATGCATTTTGTAATATCTTCATGTGTATTAACTATAGGAAAAAAAATAAATGGATTGGTTTTCAATCCAAAATAGACCTATGTCTAGGTTTGGATTAGGGACAAATGTGTAAGAGTGTATCATCTATCGACATGGTCATAGCTTTGATAAACAAGTACCTATAACCACTCTAAGGTAGACTAAGCATGAATCTATTAGTTATAAGATATGAGGGTTTTATATTTATGAACAAATCAATTAGAAAGTGGTGTAGAGTCCCAATAAGGAGAGCTGGTGGTTTGATAAAGATAATTGAGCATTCAATTCTTTTATAGAGCCTTTAAATTTTTTTCCTTATTGATAAGATCATGAATCATCATCCTTGAATTAATGCTAATCTATCGAGAGTAGTTAGACCTCATTCAATGTTTTATACTTGAAAAACTTTGTCTCTCTCCTCCCTTTTTTATATATGTCCTATATTATTTCATATGTTAGATCTCTCTCTTAAAAAATGTTTTAGGAAAGGACTCTCTAATATTTTGAAAATTAATAATCTTATGCCTTTAGATTGCCTAGTCTATGTCAAAATTTGTATTGTAACACCTATTCAATGTAATAAAATATTGAATTTCTCCATTTTACAACTAAAATAGATTGTTTCTTATTGAGTCATTTAATATGGTTAAATGAATTTATGATTTCCTTGCCTCTGTCTAAATTTTCTTAAATTTATGAACTCTTTTGGTAGTTCTCATAGGTCATTCTAAGTACAATATAGTGTTTGTTGATTAGTTTGGAAGTGGACAACTACCCTCCCATGCTAGGTTGATATCTAATCAATGCCTTTTTATGAAATACTTATGTGAGGGTTGATTAAAAAATGATTGAAGTGATCTTATTTAGTCTTGAATTTGTCTTATAGTGTGTCTTATGTAAGTATAAGTGTTCAAATAACTAGTGCATGACCTTATTTTACATGATTTCAAATATTTTTGTTAATCTCTTTCCCTTTTCCAAGAGTTAATTTAGGTTTAGTTTAGGTGATGAAACTAGAAGGAAGTTAGGCTTATTTAGAGGTCTAACCTAATAATAGGTGACCCATAGCCTAGGATCATTCTAACGTTGGATTAGGTTTGAGTAAGAGGACCTGAATAATTCCCTTGTCATCTAAGGGTGCAATGTAGGATACCTAAAGTACATCAAGAACTTATGTTGGTAACTTAATTTATCTAATAGGTGCATAGAGAAGTCATGGAATATGTCGATATATTATTTCATTAACTATTCCTCATGCTAGTGAATTTTTCGAAACATGTTGTATCCATCCTCAATGTGATGGATAACATAGTACTCCTTTATCACATCAACTAATTTAGTTCAAGACTCAATGAGAACAATTTATTGCATACAATGTGTACTACAATTCTCCCACTACTGAATAACTATAATGGACATATTCAACATGCCTAAGGTCATATTATTACCATCAGTAGAATGATTGATTGAGAACTATGCCTTAAGATATCAAGTTTAGGATATTAGAATGATTATTTGTGTAAACATATTTAAATCCTAATATCATCTTATATCTTGTTTTTGTGATATTATAGCCGCTTCTTATTATTTTATTAGTTGGTTAATCCTATTTTTCACATATTGTTTTACCCACTTCATTTTTCATAGGATCTTGTTATGATCTTATTTAATATGATATCTCTTTGGTGAGTTAATAATCATGTTCTCTTTGTCTAACCCTTTGTTAATATATTTGACATGGTTTTAGAGATCATGGTTGTGGAAGTATGGGATATCCTATGATGGAGTAAGGAGAAGATATATTTTATCATGGATGAATTACCTAGTGGAAATATCGATGAGGAGATGTGGTGATAAGACATTGAAAATTTACAAGAACATGTATAAATAATCCAAGAGGTCTAGCATATAGTTGATGGAAAGAAAGGCAGTGGAAATAAAAAAATCTAATTGGAAAAATAATTTATGAGAGGTTAATGAATTTGTCTAAAGTGAGATAAGCAGAATTGCATTTGGAGATTGGAGTTCCATTATTATGGATTGAAAGTATTTTATTTTCTATTATAGACATTTTATGAGTAAAAATGAGCATTTTATTATTTTCTAAAAATAAATTTGTGTTGTAAAACACTCATACACCTAGGAGGAAGGCATGTTACAACAATGGATAAATTTTTATAGTTTTATAAATTAATTTCCAGCTCTCATCCTACTAAAAGAAGTTCCATATTTAGGAGAACAACATTTTGGAATATTTATTATCATTTTTTTATTTACTTAGGATATACAAAAATAATTTGGAGCACTTGGTCAAGAAGAGAAACATGCCATATTTATATAACACACACATTCTTTTTTATTGGTCCAAAATTTATAAATATTTTTATACAAATTTTGAAAAAAAATTAAAAATGATTTCAAAAGTTTCAAATCAATTAAATTTTAGAAAAAATCATTTTATGACCTTAGCACCACTGGAAATAAATAGTTAATTTTATTGGATAAAAATCGTAAGCCCAAAAAACCTTAAATTTTTTTGACATTGTTCATTTGTTAGTCCTCCACAATCAGAATGAGTTTTTAAAAATGGAGATGTAAAACTTGAGATATAATTGTTTTAGTGATTTTTTTAGAAATTTTATGGTAAATAATTAATTTAATTTTTCATAAATTCTATATATTTTTTGCTTAAAAGCTGTAGTGTTGTATAGTTTAAAGATAGAATCAATGCACAAAAACATATTTTGTAAATTCATTATATCTTTTAAAATTAATTTTTTTTCATTAAAAATAGGTAAAAATTACTATTTTGTAACATCTAGTATATCCATATTATTATAAATTGGATAGAATAAACTTTAGTTTGTGGAGTCATAGGATACATATCATTAGGTACTATCATTATATTGAATAGATTGTATTAGGTAAAGAGTCTAGACCATATAGTCAACTAGATGACTACGATAAACATCATTGTAAGGCCTTAATGTTATTGAAAGTATATGGAGTTGACAATTTAATTTTATAATTTAGTAATGCTAATAGTGCACTAAAATTGTGTAAATGTCTTAGGAATAAATATCAAGCTTCTAAAGTTGTAAGAATATTTTATTTTAAAAATATCCTATTTCCCATTAAGATGTAAGAAGGTGGTTCTATTTCTAAATGTTTGTCATAGTTAAAGGATATTCATGATCAACTAGAAGTGATGGAAAAGCTTTTAGATGAGGAATAACTCATTGTTCTTATTATACACAATTTATAACCTTCATATGATTCTTTTTTGAAGTCATTATAGATGATTTACTAGACACAAACATTAGACTATGAGTAGTTGTCCATTATTTTCATATAGAAGGAATTATGATAGTAATATTCCATAAATTCAACATCAAAATCTATATAAAGTACTTATATTATAAGGATAAGATGAAAAGGAAAATGGTCAGAAAATAATGATTATTCTAAGAATAATGTAAGTGATTCCAAGAAAATGAAATGGGAGTGTTTTTATTGGAATCATCCAAGTCATTTTAATAAAAATTGTGGAATGAAAATACATAAGATGGACAATTCAAATAATAAATGTAGGCATCCTAATATTTAAGAAGAAGCAAAAGAAGAGGAATATATTGAATTTACTTTTGTTATAACACAAGACTAATCATTAGAGTCACATAGTTGGCATTTCAATCCAGGGGCTTCATGGCAATACATGTGTCATCAAGATTGGTATGAAAAATTCATTAAGGATAATAGTACAATGAAAATATTTCCTTAGTTGATGGATGAACACATGAAATTAAGGGATGTCAGGATGTAGAGATAATTTTGAACAATTAGTAAACTTATGAGTTTACAATTGTTAGATATGTACCAAATATGATTAAAAACTTTTTATCCCTTAGTGAAATGAATGAAAAAACAAACAAATGGTAATTAAGTTTGAAAGAAATAAATGTAATGTCACTACACTCAATGATAATACTTTTGTTTTTGGTATGACATGAAGGGGTCTATATAAACTTGTAGATCTTAAATCCATAAAATAATATTATTTAGAAATAATTGAGCATTTTAGTACTTTATGACATTAAATCCATGGTAATTTAGGTTTTTAATATTTAAATATATTAATTAAAATTACTATGGTGATTAGAATCCCATATATTCATGAAAATCAAGATGTTTGTGAAGGATGTTAGTTGGATAAACAAATTAAGCAACCCTTTCCCATTGGTAAAGTATGGTAGACATAATGTGTGTTAGATTTGGTACATGTAAATCTTCATGGTCTTATGAAAACTAACATGATATCTATTTTACTTTATTTGTTGTTGATAGTTGATGACTTATCTCAAAAAATGTGGGTATTCTTTCTTAAGAGTAAAATAGATTTTTGTTTTCTAATTTTACTTCATATAAAACATTTCTTGAAATTAAGATAGATAATAAAGTCACATCCTTTATGTTGGACAATGGAAGATATTTTGTCTCCAAACAATTAAATGCACACTACATAAAGGATGATATACACATGCAGTAAACTAGATCCTTAGACTTCAAAAAATAATGAATTAGTAGAAAGGTGGAACATGATAATCATGAAGATGGCATGGTTTATGGTGAAAAATAAGAATCCACATTTTTGGTACTAGGAAAAAATTGTTAACATTGTAGTTTTCATAGGAAATGATCCCTCTAAAGTTATGTAGAATGTTACTCTAGAAGAAACATACACTAGAAGAGAACTTGATGTAATTTATTTATGCATTTTTGGTAATAATGGTTTTGAATTAATGCCTAAAGTTAAAATAAGTGGTTTAGATGAATATATATATATATATATATATATATATATATATATATATATACACACACATATATATATATATATACATATATATATATATATATATATACATATATATATATATATATATATATATATATATATATATATATATATATTATAGTGAGAATTCCAAAGCATATAGGTTATCGAGTATCTCTTAGAATCAAGTAATTGTGCATAGTTATGTCAAAATGGATGAGAAAGTTCACTATTTCTCAAAAGATGGTAAACTTTGAGATATCATAATCTTTGGTTTCCTACATATAAATGTGAATCTAGTTGTAGTAATAAAATGGAACCAAAAAAATATAGCTCCATGGAAGTTCCTAGTGGCACAACAAGTGGCTCCCCAAGTAAATACAAAGAATAACTATGGTAGTATATCACACTTTAGGATAGTCGGTAAGAGGATCTTCTAGTTTTTTTGGAAATATTATCAACAAGATCAGGGGAATATCTGGTACAAAATCTAAAGTAGGTAAATTTTTATCTCTCTTCCCCTATTTCACAAATTTTTGAGCCAAATACTGATGCAGATGCTAAAGGGATGTTATAATGGGAATATTCCATGAATTGTAGTATGATGCACTCATACAGAATGGTAATTGTTTTTTTTCTTATCTACTCCAAGGTTAGAAATCATTTGGTTAAAAATGGATTTATAAGGTAAGAAGTGAATCAAAAGGTTATTTAGAAAAATATAAAGCACTTCTTCTTGTAAAATTTTATGCATAAGAAGAGGGAGTATATTATGAAGAAACATTTGCTCCTATAGCTAAAGTGATAAAATTTAGAATGGTTATATATATTGTTGCTCACTTTGGCTAACATGCATTTTAGATGGATGTGAAAAAATATTTTATTAATGGAAAATTAGAGGAGGAGGTGTATATGGTATAGCCATATATATTTTATATTCTAGGTAAATAATATTCATTTTTTATGTTACCAAAGTCTTTTATGTACTTAAGTAGTCACCTTGAGCCTGGTACATCAAAATACACAAATATCTTGAAGTCTAGTTTTAAAAGATCTGATGAAAAAATATAATCTCGATGTTAAATTGGTTGGTGACAATATAATGATTCTAATTATATATTTTGATGATATTGCCATCACTCTAAGTAGAAATTATCTCATTAAATGGGTGAAAATCAACAAATACTTTATGTTTTAAATGACTAATGTAGACATGCTTCAATATTGTGTAGGTGTAGAGTTTTTATAGTAATATAATTTTTGGTACTCATTTTTATATCTAAAATAAAATATGCCAAATTATTTTTAATTTTTTTAAAAAATTCACAATTTTAATATAGAAGATACACTAACAAAAGTAGGGAAAAACTATAAACTAACACTGATTCACCACTAGTCAATGAAATAACATATCAACAATTAATAGGTAGTGTCATTTATTTTGCTACTACTGTACTAGATGTATGTTTTGAAATAACTTATATTTCCTATTTCATGGCTAAACCACATGAATACTATTAGAAAACTTCAAATCATGTTCTTAGATATGTCAAAGTTACTCTTGACTTTGGTATGATGTATAAGAAATTTGATGGCATTATGATAACAAGGTATATTGACTTAGATCAAGCATGATCGATTGATTCTAGAAAGTATACAATATTTTATGTATTCACCCTTATTTCAACATCCTTTACATGGTTGAGTAATATTTATAATACAATAGCATTCTCTTCTACTAAAGCATAGTATAAAGTAGTTGTTAGTTAAGGTAGCGATTAATATTTATAATACAATAGCATCTCTTATATTGAAGCATAGTATAAAGTAGTTTCTGGTTAAGGTAGAGAGTTAACATTGATAAAAGTTAGTATTAGAGGATCTTTAAATTTATTCATTTCCTCCTACATCTATCTACTATGAAAAACACAATGTACTAAAGATGGTGAAGAATCTAGTATTTTAAGATAGGACAAAGTGCATTGAATTTCATCATCACTACATTTGATAATTGGTTACTAATGATGACATTTATATTTATTATTATCATACCTCTAAGAAACTAGATGATATAATGACTAAACCTATATATAAAGTAAAAAAATAGATAATCTTGGAATTAATTTTAGCTTAGTTATTTATGGAGGGTATTAGAATAATTATTTGTTTAGTTTTATTTAAATCTTAATATATTTTTATATCTTAATTTTGTGATATTATAACCATTTATTGTTATGTTGTTACTCAGGGAAGTCTATTTTTCACTTACCATTTTGTCGATATCCTTTTTCATAGGAGATATTTATGAGACCATTTAATAGACTAGCTCATTGGTGAATAAATAATCATGTACTCTTTTTATAATCTTGTGTTAATATATTTTGCATACGTATCTAATTCTTTGGCATAAATTTTAATTTTGAACAAAGGAATTATTTAACTCTAAATTGGTTGTGGATCTTACTAGGGTAGATAGGCTTAAGAATATAGGAATGACAATGCATAAGGGTGATAATCAGATCTGCAATAGGCCAATCAAATGTTAAACTTAGATATAACATATGTTCAAATTGTTAAACTAAAATAGGATAAAAATATATTGTACATCTATGATAGATATGGAAATGACAAAGAAACAATATACTTAGTTGGTTTTTATGTGAACATAGTTTTGGATTTGGAAAAAGAATGAAGTAGATTGGAAGATGATTCTAGAATAGTTTCCAAATTATGGGTTAAGTGCCTCTAGATCCTTAGAAACTAGAATCTTTTTGGGATAGTTATGTCAATTCTATTGTCTGAATAAGACATAAGTGTCCTATACAAAATAACTACTATAAAAGGATATGACCACTTAGATGATTCTAGGTTTATCTTTGTCTTTGATCTAGAGCATTTAGATTTGGGTCATGAGCTATTGCTCCTATTTTATTGATTAAAACCCTAGGTTCACTCTTATTTAGCCATGAATTATGCACAAGAAAAAATGGTTAGTGGGATCATGGTGTCAAACTAACCCCAAATACCACTCTATCAATTTTATACCTACATAACAAATACTTCGAAGAGGGCCTTAAACTAATGTAGTTCTCTGATACATGTTGGTTTGTGTGTTAATCATGCAATATATGGCAAGTGATTACAATAGTGACTTATCTTGTAGCTTAGAAAATATATCTCCTATGATACTCCTTTAGTAATGGAAATATGATAACATAGAGAATCTTTTCTCATTTGATTTCTTGATTGAATACATTCTATAAGCTAATTGGTGAGTAGGTAATAAGTTTCTAGTTTAATAATGAATGAGGGTTGATATCGTATTTATATCAAATCATTTAGAGAAATAACCTATATTAAAGCACTTAGGACTAACATTAACGTATATTTCATTTGTAAATATGATGAAATTAGGGCACTAGACACTTGCATCATAGCATAACACCTATGCCACCATAAGTGTCTCTTCAAGATACTAGTGTCCAAGGAGTAGGATAGTGGGAAAATAATTAGATATTATAAGGGCATAATATAAGTATTGAAATAATTCTAGGAAAGATGAAAGGTCTAGGTCATCAACATAATACTAATCAAACCAATAGATAGGCCAAAGGCACAAGATAGATAAGATGTAAGACTTTTGAAATTTAAAAAGGTCTTCAACTGAGAGGAACAGGCAAGGTTTGAGTTTTCTAAGTGTACAAAATTGATGTGATATATAAATTTTATACATGCCTCTCCCCCTTTAATCTAGTAATGACATTATTGGTTTAAAGGTATATAAATATGTACCTAGGTGTGTATAACACATGTGTTTTTTTGAGTCCAACTTGAAAGATTTCGTGGTGATTGATTTGAAACCAAAAGCATGTTATAGTATATAACTAGTTAAGATAATCTAAAATTGATTTTTTTTTAAAATATTGAAATTGAAAGAGCATGGTTTAAGAGTTCAATTGTGTATCGATGTAATTGTCTTGCCTATTAATGAATTTATTTTGAAAGATATGTCATTATAAGAATCTAAAACTAAGATTAATATGAATATATATATATATATATATATATATATATATATATATATATATATATATATATATATATATATATATAGAGAGAGAGAGAGAGAGAGAGAGAGATTCTATTGGCACATGGATAGAACCTTAGAAATAAAAGTTGAGTTTTCATATGATAGTTGATATGAGCTTAATTATGCAACCTAATACTACTTATAACTTGTTGAGGCTAGATGATTAAATCAATTCAAACATAAAAAATTTGTAAGATTTAGTGATTTAATCACCTCAACCATACCAAAAGTGAATCAAATAATTTAGTAGGATGGTCAATACAATTAGTAAAATTATGACCTCAAGGTCAGTTATAATACTTGAAGATTTTTTAAATCTAAAACTAGTTTGGATTTTGTAATATTATGTGAATATTGCATATCATATGCACATTACATATGTATCATGTTGAAATTATGCATAAAAATGCTACTAATGTATAGAACTATGGTACAACTATGAATCTAAATCATATAAATGTGTGATTTGGTCAATTCAAAATTAAAAAAAAAGTTTGGATGGCATGTTACCATAACACACCCACACTATATATAGATAAATATGAAAAATAAAATAAGTACAAATGTGGAGGACATGTGAAACTTGATGAAAGTGCCAATGTGGAGAACATGCCTTTATGACATACCACATTGATATGTCCTCCATTAAGGTGAGGGAAGAATATAAAGTGGTATTTACCTCACCTCAAAAGGATAAGATAACTGTATAATATATGAACGGAACCCTATAGCATATGGAAGAACATGTCTAGTTAAATATATCATTGAAGCACATATAATAAAGTGTTCATATGAAGGATTAATATGCATGATAAATATCATGGAAATTCCTAGGTATAAATCATGACAAGCTCAACAAGAAAACAAGCACACACATAGGAGTGCTCTAAAGCAAGTCAAAAGGTTATGGTCCAAAGAGACTACAAAAATGGGCATGTTCAAATGATACATGATCTAAGGGATGTGAATTATTATAATGACATATTCAAATGGATATAAAAAAATAATGACATTCAAATGTTAAATCAATCAAACTTAGGCATGGGGGCTATAGATAAAGGAACATATTCAAATTCTCAAACAAGCAAGACAATAGAAAGACAAGACACTTAGGGAAGTGCATAAAGAAAATCATAAGCAACCAAGTTAAATATGTCATAATATCCCATGGATTAAATTTGTTACCAATAAGTGTTAAGTTCATAGAATTCAAGTACCCTATGATATATATAATCATGGATAGATGCATGTGTAAGTAAAGAACATATAAAACTGAAAATGGAAAGTGTTCATTGAACCATATAAATTGTAAGTATATAGATCAAAGAATAGGATGCCCCCAAGGCCACATGACATTAGTATAAGTAAGGCCCAATATTTAGAATGGGAATAGATGATGTACATGTGTATGCATGTTTCACATGAAATTCAAAGTATGACACACATGTGTATGTAGAATGAATGGTTATGTTATCCATGAACATGGAACTAACACATAGATGCTAAGGAGATAATAAAACATGTTTATGTTGAAACTATTTTAGGATTTTTTGAGTATTTTTTAATTTTTTTATATATATTGAATATTTGAATGGGAAATATCATCCTATGATTACATCCAATGGATGGTCATACATATCTCTCCATGTGAACATGGTGTAACAAGATAGTGATGTTGCTAAGGAGTCTGTATCGGTAAAATATCTATCACTATAGTATTTGAGATTATCTACGTA
>JARHVA010004719.1:285000-312500 GCA_037957365.1 Torreya grandis | reverse complement strand
CATTGTATTGAGTTGTGTCTTCATGTTAAAGATGCCTTAAGATCTAAGTCATCCCTCATGGCCAACCAATGTAGTGTTTATCAAGATTACTCTATAAATAGTGGAATCAAATATGATGGTTTCTAAATTTTAGAAGAGAGACTTGGGAGAGTTTTGAGAGAGGCTTGTATGTGTGTTGTGGAATGAATGAATGATAATTACCCTGAGGATGAGTTGAATATTAGATCAGTTTGAGGACTATTTCTATGACCTCTAGCTCATTATTCTATTAGAAGATTAGTGATCTTGAAATTTGAGTGTGAGTGGAGGAGAAGAGTGATATACATAGGTCCATCATTAAGTGTTAAAGACATCAATGGAAAGGTGGATTTGATCATAGGTATTAGCATGATAGCTTAGCTTTTAAGGTGGTTGTAGCCTCCTTGCAAGGTGATACTTGATAAAAGTTGTGGTTGTCATTTCAGCTAAACTAGACAAGTGTGGTATCAAATTATGGGATTGGAGACTCATTAAATATGGATTGTAGTTCCTTGATCATTTGTAGATGGTATAAATTATCTCTTGTTATTTTAGGATAGTAATCCAATTATAGGTTCTAGTGGGTTTCTTCATCTAAGAGGGTTTCCAATGTATGTCATGTGTTATTCTATTGATCTTGCATTATATCTCTTGTTTAATGATGTTAATGTTTAATGATTGATTATGGTCACTAATTAAGTATTTTCAAAGATTATAATTTAAGTTAGATTATTTGAGCTCACTGATTCACCCACCCTCTCTCAGTGATTATATCTCTAACAATTTGTATTAGAGATAATCTTTTGGTAAATGATTACCAAATTGAATGTGGTCAAAGGTACAATGGTTGATAAAAGTGTTATGGCTTATATTCAAGACAATTTTATTGATCTTTTATCAGAAGTTAATAGTTTGAAGACATAAGCACAAAATCTAGAGGTAATAATCTAGAATCTATAGGTCAAGATGAATATAAATCTCAATCAAATAATGGAAAGTAAAGACATGACTTACTTAGATTTTCTCTTATCCAGGGACAAAATGGATTCCATCTCCACCAAAAGTATCAATAATGAAAATTCTTGGATCAGTAATAATCAAGAAAAAAGGTGGTCAAAAATGAACAATGTCTTTAATGGGTATCACTTCTCCTATAATCAATTTGGTCATAGATATAAGGATTGTGCTATCTCTCTAGAAATAAAAATGGATCTCATATGTTACAACCATAACCATAAAGGGCACATATCCAAGAATTTCAATAAGGCATTTTGGAAAAAGGCTATACATGTCATTAAGACTATCAAATGGTTCAAGAAGACCAAGTCTAAAGAAGAAAAGAAGTAACTTCCAAGAAGATCACCAAAGGAAGATTCATTTTTGGTTCAAGTATATTTGCATACTCAATAATATGATATCAAGAGATGGTTAATAGATTGTGGATGATAAAATCATATGACAAAAGATAAGAGCAAGTTTATCTCTCTAAAGAATACCAACCCAAGTGTAGTAAGATTTGGTGGCAACAAATATGCTAACATTTTTTGCAAAGGTAATATGAGTTTGGAAATGGTCATATGAAGACTAAGAATGTCTTACATATAGTAGGTTTGAAACATAATATTTTAAGTGTAAGCCAAATGTGTAAGGAAATGTTGTAACTTTTCTTGATGATGTATGTGAAATAAGAAAGTCAAAATATGATAGATTAGTTGAAAAGGTTCATAAAATAGATAATAACATGTATGTATTCCATGAATCATAAAAGGAGAGGTTCTTACATGAGTCATTTGGAAGAAATATAGCTTTGGCATGGAAGGATTGGACATATAATTTTTTATAATATAGTAAATATCAATTCAAAGGGGTCGACAAGATATATTGTTGGATTTGATCGACACTGATCTATGTGGACCTATGAGAACTCAAAGTAGTCAAGGTAATAGTTACTTCATACTTATCATTGATGATTTTATTAGGATGACTTGGATATTATTTCTTAAATAAAAATGAGAAGCTTTTACAAAAAATTAGGCATTTAAAGATCTTGTGTAAAATGATAAAGGTTCAAAGGTCAAGTGTGTGAGATTAGGCAAAGGAGGTTGGTTTGGGTCTCATAATTTTGATGATTTCTATGATAAACATGGGATACAAAGACAATACTCTGCTACTAAAATAGCATAGCAAAATGGTGTGGTTGAAAGGAATAATATGAATGTGGTTGAGATGGGAGGAATGATGCTTCAAGATGTAGCAATATCATTTGGGGAAGAGGTAGCTAAGACTTTTGTGTACATCCTAAATAGATGTCAAATCAAATTAAATAGTAAGAAGATACCTTATGAATTATGGAAGAATAGAGCAACTAATATTAAACATTTTAGAGTGTTCGGGAGTAGGTTCTTCATAAAAAGAGATGAAGATAATCTTGGAAAATTTGATTCAAGATTTGATGAGGACATCTTCTTGAGATATTATTCTATCAGTACTATTTATAGATGCTTCAACAAGAGATTTCACAAGATTGTTTAAATTTCAAATGTAAGAGTATATGAGACAAGTAGAGTCAAGAAGTTAAAATTGTAGGTAAGTGAGTCGACTCAGAATGTTGTTGCAAACAATGATAAGTTATTTGTTCCAAAAAATGATGAAGATGAAGAAGAGGAAGAAATATAAGATACTGAAACTCCATTTAGAATAATTTAGAAAGATCATCCAATCTCTCATATTATTGGAAATGTTGGTGCAAGGTTGCAGACTAGAATAAGAATGTTGATTAATCAAAATCAACAAGACTTAGATCTATTAACATGACTAAATCCAAAATGTTTATGGAATATAACAAATAAGAAAGTTAGAATGATGAAATTGATGAATAAGTTTATCAAATAGAAAGGAATGGAACATGGGACTTATTCCCTAGACCAAAAGATAAAAATGTGATAGGTACCAAATGGGTTTTCAAAAATAAGATGAATGAGATAGGAGAAGTCATAAGAAATAAGGCTAGATTGGTGTGTAAAGGATATGATTTGTTTAAGGAATAAATTTTGGTAAGACTTTTTCTCCTTTCACAAGGATGGAAGAAAGTAGACTCCTTTTGTCTTATTTGTGTTTCAAAGGTTTTAAGATACATCAAATAGATGTGAAATTTGCATTATTAAATGGAAAATTAGAAGAAGTCTACATTGAGTAACCTAAAGGATACTTCATGTCAAGTAATCAATATTTTGCATGCAAATTAAAGAAAGCTCTGTATGGTCTTAAACAAGCTCCTATAGCTTAGTATGATAGGATAGATAAGTATCTTTTAAGTCAAGGTTTCAAAAGTGGGATAGATGATAGTAATTTATACATTAAGACAAAAGGTAATCATTAACTAATAGTTGTATATATTGATGGCATAGTTTTTGGTTATGATAATTATAAAATAAGTAGAGAGTTTGTAGATACTATGTAGACTATGTTTGAAATGCCAATTTTTGGAAGACTATCTTACTTCTTAAGACTAAAAATTAATCAACTTGATGGAGGAATTTTCATTTCTCAAGATAAATACATCAAGGATATACTAAGGAAATATTATATGATGGAGTGTAAGATAATAGGTACTCCAATGATCATAGGATGCAAGTTAAGTAAACTGGATGACTCACCAAAATTTGATCAAACTTTGTAAAGATCCATGATTGGAAGTATTTTATACTCTACTACATCTAGGGATAACATCATGAAAGAAGTAGGTCTTGTATGAAGGTTTCAAGATGATCCTAGAGAATCTCACTTAAAATTAGTCAAAAGGTTCTTGAGATATCTGAAATGCACCATTGACTATCTTTTATGGTATCCCAAGAGTAGATAATTCTCTTTAAAATCATATACTGATGCTGATTGGGTGGGATGTGTGGATGATAGGAGGAGTACCAGTGGTGGGGTCTTCTTCATGGGAGAATGTTTGGTGTCTTGGGTAAGTAAGAATCAAACCTCAATATTTATATCAACTATAGAATCCAAGTATATATCAATTACCTCTTGTTGCACACAACTGTTGTGTATGAAATAAACTTAAGAGGTTTATACGGTAAGAAAAAATGGACCTTGTCCCATTTTTTATGACAATACTAGTGTAATTAGTATCTTGAAGAATCTTATTATGCACACAAAAATTAAACACATTCTTATTAGATATAATTTAGAGAGAGAACAAGTGATTAATCAATGTGTTAAGTTAGATCATGTGCCTCTAAAATATCAGCTTACAGATATTATGACCAAACCATTGTTAAAATTTACTTTTGAGTATCTAAGAAAGAGTTTGGATGTCATTTATTTCTCTATAAATCAATAGAAGGTATTTAGTTAAGGGGGATAAATATGTTCATAACACTTGATACAATTTTTTGTGAAAGAGCTATAGTAAATGGTCATAATGGGTGTTTTTAAAGTTGATTGAGAGCATGTTCATATTTACTGAGTGATATAAAGTTTTTATTGTTTGGTCCTTGTCATAACTTCAAAGAAGAGGATAGTTAACATGTGTAATGGTTCTTCATGGTGTGTAGAGATTTGAAGATGATAAAGTGGTGAAATGGCTCAAATATCTTAGAGGGAGTCCCTCTTATATGTTTCTTGATGTGTTCTATTAGATTTATATGGTTTTGTTTGTTAATTCTACATTGGTTACAGTTCTTGGTTGAAGAGAGTGTTGACATGGAGTAGGAGGATGTTGTCAAGGGAAGAAGAGGTAGGCTCAAGGTAAGGTGGAGTGTGTACTATATTTATAATATGGTCTAATCCTATTTAGTAGTTTTATAGGTCCTCAAGATTAGTTGGTGTGTACTTTTTCATTGTGATAAAGGGAGATAAAGTTCTTATTATGGGAGTGCTTGAAGAGAGAGAAGGTGAGTTGTATATTTCTATATATGATGTTTTCCAGACATAAATGACAAAGGGGGATATTTTTGGATAATTATTATTGATGTCATGGTAATGTCAAGGAGGTGTCCTATTGAATGTATGAAGAGTCTTAATAGTCTATGTGACAATGACAAAGTGTGCAATGTTCTTATTTTTGTATGCTTTACAATGGTTAGGTTGATCTTTTATGTTTGAATATTTAGAGATGATTAGGGATGATTTTGGAGTATTTATCATGTGAAATAGGTCTTATAATAGTTTCATGGTAGTTAGAGTGTTTGCGTTCATAAGTGGATTTATTTGGTTGATCATAGTTTACATCTAGACACTTAGGGTCTAGTGGCAGAAAATTTGAGTTGGCAATTCGATGATGTCACCATTATCATGTGTAAATTACTCAAAATGAGATGGTCATATGGTTTTGATCACAATATTCCCTAGTTATTATGTGCCAGATCTCAAGTCATGCATCAAAGCACATTTAACTATATGAGGGTACATAGTTGGCTTCTCAGTCAAAATTCATTGATTTCCCTTATCCAAATTTTTAGTTAACAAGAAAGAGCCAAGTAAACAAGTTGATGATATATTAAATTTATTTTTTTGAGATTTTAGGAGAATTTTATCATATGGGTTTGATTAATTTTGGACCTAATATACTTTCACTAAAAACTAGATCATGCAGGGTAGTGAATTAGAAGATATGTATATACAAAATTGGAATCCTAAGCAGTTTGACTATGTTTTTCCATAGACAAGTTTTCATAAGGAAAGAAAGAGATGAGTGAGCATATTTATGATGTTATATATTAAATGTTTTAAGGTGTCAAATGAAACTAATCATATGGGTTTGTTTAGTTTTGAGCATAGATCATTTTCACTAAATTTGAGTTCATGTGTTGAAGTGTGACAAAAGTTATGGATGATCAAAGTTGGCCTCTTAATTAGATTTAGACATGGTTGGATTTATGAGATAACATTTTGAGAAGGAACTTTAATGGAATTATATCTCACACGTGAAATAATTATAGGAGTAGTGTACCAAGTTATTATATTCTATTATGTGAGGAGATCATCTGGTCCAAATTTGATATCCTGCATCAAAGCACAAAATAAGTTATTAAGGATAAAAAATGGCTACTTAAGATTTTTTATAGATATCTTCATTTTTGAAAATGTTAAAGCTCAAGCAAGATTGATTGTGCACATTTTGTCTAAGGAGTCAAGAGGAATCAAGATGAAAATGGGTGAAAAGGTATAAGATAATGATCCAATGATGAATAGGAGTTTGTTCAATTTATTGAATGGTGAAAAGTGATCATTAAAGACCTAACTAATTCATAGATATTGACAGAGTGCATGAGTCAAAGTTCCCAGATTGAATGAGATGAAGTCAACATGATAGATGTTTAACATTTGGCATTGGTGTTCTATGAATTAAATCTCAAATAAGATTGATGGTGTGAGATTGATCTTGAGATGAGAGTTCACGAGATTCAAGCATTGTGTTTTAAGGATAATTGTGACCGTTTCTATTCAAATATTTGAATTTGCATAGGGAAAACTAGAGCTCTATATTTTGACCATATCTTTTGATAGAAGATGAATTTGCCCATGAAGTAAAAAGAGAAGTGGTAGAGAACTCAAAGGAGCAAATATATATATATATATATATATATATATATATTTGATTAATTTAAAGTGAGTATAATTAAAGATATTGAGTCTATAGTTGATTATGTGTTCATGCTTATTCTGCAAGTGACCTGTGAACAATATTCAATCTTGTATTGATGGTGTTTTGATGTCTCACAATGAATTAAATATTGGAGTGTGTTTGAGAATCCATGAGTATGATCTATGTGGATTTTGTAAGAATGATAAATATATCTTTAGAAGGGTAAATTTTAGTGGTGAATATTCATTAATTCACAGATATTTTGGTTTGGAAGTAAAAAGAGAAGTGGTAGAGAACTCAAAGGAGCATATATATATATATATATATATTTGATTAATTTAAAGTGAGTATAATCAAATATATTGAGTCTATAAGTTGATTATGTGTTCATGCTTGTTCTGTAAGTGACATGTGAACTATATTCAATCTTGTATTGATGTTGTTTTGATGTATCACACTGAATTAACTATTGGAGTGTGTTTGAGAATCTATGAGTATGATCTATGTGGATTTTTTTATGTATGATAAATATATCTTTATAAGGGTAAATTTTAGTGGTGAATATTCATTATTTCACAGATATTTTGGTTTGGGGAATTTTAATTTGGTGATTATTCTAGGTGCATCATAGGACCCATTCACTTAAAATTTTAGGATGTTATTTTTTTAAGGGTAAAATCACCAATGATTTGTACTAGTTATGGGGTTATCCATGAAATTGATCATATATATAGTACATATGTTTCTATAGATCATGAACTTACCACTGAAATATCTTTCTTGACCACATTGTGAAGATTTTGAGACTTCAAGTCAGACTATGTTGCATGAATACTTTTGGTGGTAACTAAACCACACATAAATAATAAACCACCTAGTACCAACCTGATGCTTGATAGAATTATCTTTCATAATTCCAATTGGATGACTGATAAAAATATGTTGTATGATGACAACTAGACACCCAACAATAGTCGGTCATGTAACCACAACATGGATTGTGGTATTACTATGTCATGTGATGGTAACCAAATGCTCAGTAATAATGTGTCACACAATGGAAACCATATTATAAATATCACTTTTTCATGTGATGGTAACCAAATGTTTTGTAGTAATATGTCATTTGATGGTAACTTGATGCCATATGATAATGTGTCACACACCTGCAACTAGGTACCTAGCAAAAATGTATCATGTGATAGAAACCTAGTGCCCCATAGCACTATCTCATGTGATAGTAGATTGTTACTAAGTAACACTATGTCATGTGATAATGACTTGATCACATACAACACTAATAGATGGGAACCTGATAGTGCTAAACTACTTGGCAACAAAACTATAGCATGAGGATGTAATGGCAAGGGTGAAAAACTAAAAA
Source organism: Torreya grandis (assembly GCA_037957365.1). Classification (NCBI taxonomy): domain Eukaryota; kingdom Viridiplantae; phylum Streptophyta; class Pinopsida; order Cupressales; family Taxaceae; genus Torreya; species Torreya grandis. The sequence goes on along the minus strand of JARHVA010004719.1, from coordinate 304,503 downwards.
ATACCAAAAAAAATCCAACATCATGTCTTATTTTAAATATACAATAAATAAGAGTGTGTAAAAAACATGCATTGTAAATACATGTAATTCAAAAACTTTTAAAAAAAATATCAGTTATATTTTTTGATTGTAGAATAATTAAAAAAGCATTTCAATGCAAAAATTGACATGGATAATGACACTATTTCATTAGAAAGAATTGATCTTAATAACTTCTCACCACCTTAATATTTTATTAATGACATGCTACCCCTAGAAGACACTCCTCTAGGCACTTCACAAGAGAAACACAATTCTTTTTAGAGACTGAAATTTGATTAAAATTTCACTCAAAAATGTTGATGGAGGAAGAGAAGTACATGGATAATAGGAAGGTCTTTTCAAGTTGAATGGGCTACAAAATATCCATTTATAGAACCTGTTAAACCAGAAAATGGTAATCAACCTCCAATAGAATGTAGATGTATAATTTGCAGCAGGAAACTTAGAAAAGAACACAAAATGCAACCTAAATTAGACACCATTGAGAATATATATATACATATACATATATATATATATATATATATATATATATATATATTAGTGAATCACTTAGAAGGACAAATAACAAGAAAACATAGATGGAAAAATGGAGAAGAATGATTTCATGTAAGATATGCACGTGAATATAAAAATTATTTGAAACAATAAAAACATCCTTCTAAAAAGGGGGGAACAATCAAAGCATAATTTTAAAGAGTTATGCAGTCTAATATTAAAGAAAAATATGTATAGTTCTCTACTATTGTCTGCATTTTTAAAAAGGGAAGACCCATTTCTAATTTTGTAGATTAAATTTTTTTGTTTGAACATAATGAGTTTTTAGATATTCCATAGTCACATCGGTCATATAACAGTGCTAGGGAAATGGAAAAATTACTATCCATTGTTGAATAGAAAGATTTGATAGAAAGTGTTAAAAGATCACTATTTATCCCTCTACCTATTGATGAGGTCACTACATTTGACAACAGAAAATGGTTTTTCATGCATGTATATAATTTTGAAAACTAGTCAAGGTATGTCATCTTTTAGCTATACATAAAATGGTAGAAAATTGTAAGGCAGAAAACCTTTATAAAGTGGTTGTATCCAATTTAAGAGAGAGAGATGGGATGGATGATTTTTACCATGGATACAAAGCTATTGTGTGTTATTTCTAATGGTAAATCAGTGATGCAGATGCATAAAAGTGGTCTTTGTGTTCACATTTAAATAATAGTTTATTTGTTTATGATTCTAATTCATTGCATGTCACATAGGATGAATCTTGCATACAAAATTATTAGCACATTAAATAATGTCTCAAAAGTGGAAGATCTTATTCATGAATTTCATGCTTACATGTCAAGCAACCCAAAAAGATTTATGGAGTTTAAAAAAATTGTATTGGGGTGAAAAATGGGAAAAAGTACTGAAAGATGTTGAAACCAGATGGATTTCCATGTATGAACTTGCATGAAGAATATTTGAGGAATATCCATTTTTGATAGGTCTTATGTATAAATATTGTAGGGACATTAACAAACAAAATATTTATTGTGTCATTTAACATATATATAAAATTTACTCATATTATGTGGTATTTTTCCAATGTTAAAGGAAATCCAATTTTTAATGAAAGATGCCCAAAAGATATCTATCTATATTGTTGACTTCATACATTTGAGAAAATGTGTATATCAATGTTTAAATGTATTATACACATTGATTGAAAGATTTTATGGACCCTTGTTTAGAACCTAGAAATTTTTGATAGATTTTTAAAATTTAGGGAGTTATTTGGAATTAAATATACATGATCATATTTGTGTCATGGTGAATGGGATTGAAATCTCAATGCACACATGCTCTAGAATACTTGAAGTTATGGGAGTTGAACCTAAAGATGTGCTTGTGACACATGTACTATATGATTCTATTTTATAAAAACATGAATTAAATTAATTAAAATCTCACAAATTTTATCCATTGAGATTAGAAAACATTTTCAAAGGGATGAGTTGTTGGAAGGCATGGGAGTTGTGAATCCTAATTTGTGGAATAGTGTTAACAGTAAACAATAGATCAACATTTTATTTCACAAATACATGGAAACAATTATTATTCATTTATATAAATATGTAGATGCAAATGGAGTTTAAAAATAATGGTATTTTAAATAAAAAATTATTGATGTCTCATTCAACCTAGTTTGGAATTATAATAATGCATCAATTTTAGTTTTTAAGTGATCCAATAGAAAATGGTGTCATTACATGTCTATGGAAAAAAATTATCCAAGTATCATCTTACAAGAAAATATTAGTGAATACTTCAAATTTTATGAACTTTTTCAAACAATGATTTTGGGTTCTATAGAAGATTAGTGAGTTGTTAGTGCATTATCCTTCATGAAATCAAAACTTAGATATAGATTGGATAAAAATATAGAGACTTGCTTGAGACTATGTGTTTCATGTTATTCTATGGCAAAGTTTTGTTATGATAGAGTACTGGCAACATGTATTTCTCTAGTTGAAATAAGAGACAGGAGTAATACAGTACCAATTAGATGATGTGAATATCGAGACTGAATATGGAACTTTCATGGTAAATATAAATCACACTTATGATGAGCAAGTTTCTCAAGGATTTTTTTAGTTTCTCAAATTTTAGTTTGATAAGTAATTACTTTTTTTTTAATATTTAATATTTTTTAATTTTCAAGTAGATTAAATTTTTTAATCTATTTCCGACATTTTACAATTATGAATATTATTCAATATATTAAATAAATAAATTTATTTATCCTATTATAATTCTATGTATTTTAAATAGTTCTTCTATATCTTTGTAATTTATGTCATTTAATAAGAAGAAATCATAATTCTAGTTAACATTGTACATAGCATTTCATTAGAGCATTCATTGAAGCATACAAGTCCTATGTGTAGACATGCATAATGCACCATAATACACTAGTTCTCTTTCCATTAAAAGTCTAATTATTAAGATTTATTGTTTTCATTATCTTAACTATCTATAATAGTAATTTAAAGAGCATATATACCCATTTAATACATGCATAACTATTGAACCAAAACATAGACAAATATTTTAATTGTACCAATATTATTCTATTGCACATTTACATTAGAACCAATACACAAATATATAAGAAATACTTTTCCTATAATTGGGGATTACATATTTCCAAATTCTACCACAATCAATGCACTCCATGCTACAACTACTAGAACAATATAACAATTCATTCAATGCTAAGACTACTAGAACACTATAACAATGAATTCAATACTACAATCACTAGAATAATATAATGCATTTAATTCTACAACTACTAGAGCAACATAACATTATAATAATGCATTCAATGCTACAACTATGAGAACAATATAACAATACATTCAATTCTAGTAAATACATTCAATGCTATAAATAATGGAATAATATAGTAATGAATTCAATGATACAACTAATAGAATAGTATAACCATGGATTAACTGGTTACACCATACATTTTAAATATCTAGAATATTAAAATTATATATCTAGAGTATTTGGAACAACTGTAAAATATCATTAAGTAAAACAAGTGTTTTTCAAACACACATGATATAAACTATTTGAAACATTATAAACTATTTTTTTGAACATTAAAAAATGCTTGAAAGTTCAAACAAATTAATATTTTTATGGAAGAGACTCTGCACCCCATTGCTTTTTACCATTGCCTGCATGGAAACACCACTATCTTGAGTTGCCTATGTATCCTCCAATATCACTCCTTCCTTCTGAAGATCCTCTATAGTAGAATTTATATTTGAAACAATTACCCTCTCCTCATTTACATCATCACCTATTGAAATATTAGTTAGATCAATATCTATTTTCTTCTTCAATAAAATTCTTGGATCCATCCCATGATCTTTAATTATTTTCTTCAAAGTGTTGTTTTTTTAATTTAATAGAATAAGATTTTATTTCAATGCAATAGCTGAGGTGATACTTTTGTGGGAATTTTTCAAAATCACATTAAGAAGACGTGCTTCTTACTTCAAATTTTCATATTTTTCCTATAATTAACAAATAATATATATAAGTGTCAACCGCATACAAAGTTTTATAACTAAAATACATGTTATAGGCAATGAAAACTTACCCCAACTTTATCCTTATTTGCTTGTATAATGGTAACAAGTTTTATATCTCTAGCCCATTTATTGAAATAGGCTTGGGCTTCTTGATTTAAATTTTCCAACTTATTTATCATAATACTTAAAACCCTATCATTTTAAACATTATTAATATAAATTGTTCCAGATTGAGCTTGCTGGAATAAAGCATCAATCTTTGAGGGTTCATTTTAAACAAGAGAAAATGAATTAACTCTTTGGGAGTGGTTATGATAAATGACATTAATTTATTTGATAAGTGATTTTATCCTTATTTCTCATTTTATTAAATCATAAAATTCATCAATAACACCCTCCCTCATATTAGCAAATAGATTTTCTAAAACTTGATTTTTCAATGAAAAATTAGTGATAGAATCATTAGAGACGTCATTATGGGGTGGGGTAGCTAGGGAAGAGGTATCCATAGAAGGCACTTTGATAAGCCCATTATCAACTTGAATAAAATCATGTGGAATGAATACACCAATACCTAGGGCCATACTTTTGATTCCAAGAAAGTATTCATCTAGATAAATTCATTGAAAACATGTAAGACCCTATGCACTAGAAAATGCATCGATAAATAAATCTGGGAAATCAAAAGTTTATAGGGTTTCTCTACTCTATGGAGGGAGGGAGATGTTATTTTCAATTCTTTTAGTATAGATGGATGGTGAGGGTGGTGGAATACTTCTCAGTCTCTTGATAGATGTTGGGTAGACTTCAAAATAAAAAAATATTCAAAACCAGTAAATTTGAAAGTATAAAATTAATACAAATTCAAATCAAATGTGTCATTACATGTTGGGGTAACTACATCTTCCATCCTAATTGTCCTTGATAGAGTTACCTCTTCCCCTCTTTCTATCCTTGTGGGAATTGGCTCTTCCTATCTCATTATCCTTGCATGAGTGACATTGGTGGTTTCACTTGCAAAACAAGTAAATTATATAGTTAATAAACTTCCCAAATCTAAGAAAATTCAATTCAAAAATAAATTTATAAGGTGTTACACATTGATTGTGTTGTTGGAAAGAATCCTAAATGATAATAATTTAAGATTCAACTGTAAAAAAATAAAAATCAATATGATAATTTTTGTCTATTAAATAATATAGTAGATAAACATTAAAGGAAATTTGGGGGAACCTAGAAGTATTGATGAAACATAATCACTTCTTGGGTGTATGGAAATTCAAAATGAATTGAATGAAGACTCCATGGACTTGGTATCACCAAATCCCTCTAGAGAACACTGACCTTTGGATGTCACCTATTTTCTTGTGGCATATGCATAAACTCTTACCTGTAATAATCAATAGGCTAAAAATTATTAAAATTTGAAATATGTATAAATCAAGAGAGGAGACTATTAGGAAAACTAAACTTACCTCATGTTACTTGATAGACAAAGCATTACCTTTCATTTTTTGATGGAGGGTAATGGGAACTATATTATTTTATATATCATATAAGGCCTCAAAATACAAAGTCAAAATATAGTTAGAAGATGAAATGGTGTAAGAGTCCTTTGAAAATGCAAAATTTAACTCAGCTCTAATCTTGTTAGATATAATTATGCACTAGTCAAACATAACACCTGATAGAGAATGAATAATAGAGTAAATATCCTAGAAGGGAATGTTTGATGGTCTTCCTTACAAAATAATTATACTTGGAAGAAATGCATAATAGATTTGAAAAATGGATTAGCAATATTTTCAACAGGGATTCACTTTCAATTTTGACTATCTATAATGAAAACAAAAAAGATGTAATTTAATGATGAACTCAAACTAATTATAATAAATTATTCAATAGTAATTAATAAATGTTAATTTCATAAATAAATCTAACACTTCCCAGTTGGGTCTATGCTACTTTGTAGACTAACTCTAAGTAATTTTTGTCAGCATTAGATAAGACAACCTTGGTGCTACTAGAGCTTGCATTGTAATGTTTAAGACCTATTAAATTATGGATATATACTGGAGAGGTGCCAAAGGATATTTTTCTATTATTAAAGGGGATAGAAATATTGTTTTATGTTTATGATATGATTAAATCATGTAACCAAAGATCACAATAGGTTATTGTTAATCATCATGTCATATTTGAGGCATCTACACCAAGCCTCTATGTTCAAATTGATCTATATATTTGACATAGGATTCTTTCTTCTCTACCATCTAGAAGAAGTTTAGACATAAAATATTCTTGAAAATCAAGTTTTGGATCATTGATTTAGTTTTTATAGATGTGGAAGCATTAAAACTTGGCTGTAGAGTTTGTAGTAGTAGGTGAGCTTGAAAACAAAAGGCCACATGAGTAAAACCTTTGAAAAAGAGGGAAATTTTGGGGTATTTATAATCTATGAGGGGAACTAGAAAAATTGGTTATCATGACTAGTGATAATAGGTTGATGCAAGGAAGCATGATGTTAGGCAACATGATGGAACTGGGTAGAAGGATGTTATTGCATGATAGTTTAGTAATGGGAAAAAACATGATATCATGCAAAAATATAGTGGTGGTCACTAGCATGATATTACATGATAAGATGGTGAAACTAGACACCTTGTTTCCCTGTGACAATATGTTTTTGAATGGCATCATGTTGTCATGTGATAACATGTTTCTAGGTGGTACCATATTATCATGTGATAGCATTATGTTAGATGACATGATGTTACTATGAATTACTATTCTATTGGGTGGAAACATAGTTTCTCATAGTATTATGGTGTCTGATAATAATATAATTCCACTTGAGAACATTTTATCACATGATAGTATAATGTCACCCATCAACATGCTATTGTGTTACAACATAGTCACTAGTACCACTCATCACCATACTACCACTCGATGGTATAATGTCACCTAATGAAATAATGCCACCTACTAGCATAATGTCACCTAGTGTCATAATGCCACTTGATGGCATAATGGTACTTGGTGGCATGAAACCACTAAATGTTATGGTGTAATGTTTTTAATGTAGTCATTATATCTAGTAGCATAATATTTCTTGGCATGATTATGCTTCTTAATAGTATAAATTCTCCTCATAGTATAATTTCACCTGGTAGCATAATATGGCTTGAATTCATCCAACACCATGATACCACCCATGACCATAATGCATACTGCTATGTATAATGTCACCCTAGGCTCTAGCTAGATATAGTCAAGTAGTTGTGAAAAAATAAACAAGGTAATTTTCTCCCTTTTCTGCACACCAAGATTCACCAAAGATATAGATCTGATTTAACTAAACAAACATAGAGGGTTTTTGTCATGGTCTCTTAAAATTAACCCTGATCTTTAGTATGAATAATGCATAAGAAGTTGGTTGTATGTTTGGTAATGGTGTTCTTCTATATAAGGTCTCTATTTGAGTTGATTTAGAATATGTAGAGGTGAGATAAGTTAACTATAATCATTTAATAATGTCAAAGGGGACATATGTATTGGACCCATGTATTTTAAAGTGGTCATGTGTTCTTATTTTTCTCGAGGGAGTGATAAAGGAGTGAATGGGTTCACATAAGACCTATAAGGGCTACAAGTGCCTTATTAAAAGGTGTAGTTCCTTAAAGGTGACCTATAGATTCTATGGCACATCATTTAAGATTGTATTATGTTGTGTCTTCATGTGAAATATGCCTTAAGAACTAAGACATGCCTAATGGCTGACCAAGGTAGTGTTTATCAAGATTACTCTATAAATATTTGAATAAAAAATGATGGTTTCTAGATTTTGGAAGAGAGAATTGGGATATTTTTGAGAGAGGCTTGTGTGTGTGTTTTGGAATGAAGTAGGGGTAGAGTTCCTTGAGGATGATTTAAAGAGTAGATCAGTTTTAAGACTATTTGTATGACCTATAGGTCATAATTCTATTGATAAATTAGTGTTCTTATAGAATGAGTGTGAATGAAGGATAATAGTGATATGCAGAGGTCCATCATCAGGGGTTGAATACATAAGTGCAAAGGTGGATTTATTCATAGGTGTTGTTGTGGTAGATCAATATCTAAGGTGGTTATAACCTCCATACAAGGAGATACTTGCTAAAATATCTAGTTATTGTAACTCAGATAGATAGTTGTATCAATACCTTGTGGGATTGAAGTCTGACTATATAGGGATTTTAGTTCCTTGATCATTTGTAGATGGTCTAAATTGGATATTTTTATTATAAGATAGTAGTCCAATTATAGGTTTTAGTGGGTTTTTTTCCAAAGATGGTTTCCCACGTATATCATGCATTATGTGATTGATCTTATATTGTCTCTCTTTATAATTGATGTTAATGCAATGAATGTTTCATGATTGATTATGGTAACTAAATAAGTATTTACAAATATTAAAATTTAATTTGGATTTTTTGGGCTCACTGATTCAACCTCTCTCAATGATTGCACCTCTAATAATTATTATTGATTTTCTTCATTTCTCGTTTCTTGAAAGATAGATTTATAATAAATGGGTTTATGTATTCATACAATTTGATCTTGAGGATTTAAATCATGAATTCCTGCTGGCTCAAAAAAAATAGAGGGACAAAATGGTGACTTCAGGTCAATAGTGTGGGAAATGAGTCCCTACATTAGTAAAAAATGTAGGAATAAAGTTCTCCTATTATAAAGTGGATATACCTTTATTAAAATCCAAAAGGAGGAAATCAAGGGAAAATCTATTAAAACTATTTGAAACAAAAATGTTTTCTATTGGGGGTTTTGTACTTTTAACCAGAATGTAAGAAAATGAGTTAGAAAGGAAAATGAGAGGAATGATATAAAAAAGGGGAAAAATTATAAATAGAAGGAGGAATAATATTATTATAGAAATTTAAATATATAAGTTACCATGATAATGCAAGTAAAAATGAAATACATGTTTGGGTAGTGAAATACATAAACATATAAAAATATCCCAAGAAATGGAAAACAATATATTCATGGAAACCTCTCTGATTCAATGGGTGGTAAAAATACATAAACATACAAAAATATCCCAAGAAATGGAAAACAATATATTCATGGAAACCTCTTTGATTCAATGGGTGGTAAAAATACATAAACATACAAAAATATCCCAAGAAATGGAAAACAATATATTCATGGAAACCTCTCTGATTCAATGTGTGGTAAAGACATAATGCATTCTTTTGAGTACAAAATGTACAATGAGATAATTATCTACTAATGTTAACAAAATGAAATACAACTATCTCATATTTACCCATAAAATATAATTAAAATATTGCTTAAACCTCATCAAGAATTCACATTCATAGAAATAACACAAAAATATTATAAAAGAAATACTTAATCTGAAAATCCCATTTTCTAACAATTTGGTAGTGATGATGAAAAATATTTGAAAGTAAATGTACAGATACATATGAATCGCATAAAATGTTATAACTCATTAAGAAATAATAAACATAATGTTTTCAAAATCTCTGTATTCTAATATTTAATGAGTCAAAAATATATTATCATCCTTCAAAAGTTTATACAGAGTCTCACTACCAAAAATTTCCCTTAATAATAAGCCTATCACTCATATTTATATTGTAGGAAGGTGGTTATGGTTTGCAACCACCTTCTCTATGTTTTGGAAGGTGTAAAACTACATTAATAACATCACACCATTTATGTAGTGTAAAAATGAGTTGGTGAAATTACATCATGTGAGAAAGTGCAAAATAAAAATTGCACCACTTCTAAAACTAAACATACAAAACTATTGAAATGTAGGTTTGTAGATATATAGGACTCATTGCTTCTAGCTTCTCTAATATTTTTCCAACTGGTGTTTATCCCTGTTAAATTTCACACCTGTATATGAACCTTTCCTTCCAATTGTATGATTTTAGTGGACTTGGTAACTGTCACATTGTATATATTGATATAGTTTATCATTCTTATTAGTATTGAATTTATTTACTGACTTAACAACATTTATTCATTTCATAACTCATCTGAACACTGAAAACTTATTGACAATCTAAGGAGTACCAATAGTTGTGATGAAAATTTTGAGAGCCATTTGTATTTGGATCATTATTTACAATTGACAAAGTAAAGAATTGGTCATCTCACAATTTTTTTTATAAAATTCATCTTTGAACTCAGTTCTTCAAATTGACTGTTTACCTATATAAACCCTAAATTGGTTAAGTAACCACACATCATATCTTTTTGTAGTCCTCTTCATAGGAGACTTCAACTAGAGAGTATAATCCTTGTTCTCACTAGCCATGTCCTTATTTTTCTTGTCTTGGTATTTTTTCTCACTTTTCTCACCTTTCCATGATCTTAGTTAACTAATCTATACCCCTAAAGATCCCTAGACTTGGCCTGTGTTAGTCCCACCCTATTTTTTTGAGTCCCAGACAACAAATTTTTTGTGGACTATAGTGCCTAATATTATTGTCTAATGGTCATTTTTTCTTTCTTAAAATGTCCCAAACCCTTCTTATCCCATCCCTTAAGTTTTATTTATATTTTTGATGTTAATTGGCATGAATAAATCTCTCCAATTCAAAATACAGAGTCTCCTATATAAAATACATGACAAGGCATTTTATATCTAGTACTTACTACTTCGGTGCACTAAATAATTAAAAAATAGTCAATAGTATAGCTCAAAATTTTGCATCACACAGATTTACATGCTTGATCAAGGAAGGGGCTAGATGAAAAAAGGGACTATTTCAGATTTTTTAGACTTATCTATAGTCCAACTAAAAAAAGTATTAATAAGATGCTTACATTATTTAAAATTTTATAATTTTAAATTATCTCCAATCTAATAAATAGGGAATGGATCCAAATTATTATCATACTCTCCATGTGAAACTTACATAGAACCCCAAAACTATTCATTTTCAAAGATTATCTCCCATCTAATTTAGAGACATAAGTCCATATTATTGAAAAAGTCCTTGAAAGTTCATTCTTGCATCTACTGTGCATGTTTATTATGCATGTTCCCTAAGGGAGAATAAAATTTGATCTAATACCCTAGCTTAAGGGTTACTGTAGGTAGAAATAAATATATCAATGGTTCTAGATCATGTGATCATTCTTCCCCTAACCTATTTTTTTCTCTTTTAGGTTTTGATATGTTTTTTTTTGTGTGTGTGTAGTTATACCTAAGGTTTTAAGACAATTAGCTCCACAACAAGTTTCATCGATAATCAATGATCGATTTTTCATAGGCATGCTCACATAGACACATGAAAACTACCTAGAAAGTTTTAGTTCTCTATGATTAGTTTTGTTAACAATGATAAGAATTGACAATAGTGCTGGACACCAAAGCATCCCATTTTTGATGTTCCTATCCTTTTTTCAAACAAAAGCTAGATTCAAATTTATGATACCTTCCTAATCCTGCACAGCCATTTTCAACCTATATATCATCTATCTCAATATATTTTCTAAGTTATATTTATATTTATTTCTATTTTTAGAAAGGTGAAAAATAAAAAGAATTATACAAATTAGGACTATATTTATCTTTATATTCTATGTTGATTTACTAATCTAGAATGTTAAATAAAATAGGAATAAAAATTCATTATTAACAAATAAATTAAATAATTTGGTGAACTTAACTTACATTGAACAAATCTCAAACCCTAGGTACCCCTAGGGTTTTCCTTCACATTTTTGTGCAAAAATCTAATTTGAAAAATATGATTTTTGGACAAATTTTTGTAGATTTTTTTTATTCAATGTTATTACAAAATTAAAATTATTGCAATAAATTTCAAAATTCTAACAACCTAGTAATGACTTTCTGACCAGTTTGATTAATTGAGTGCAACCAATTTTGCAATAGGAGGTTAGATATTTTCAAAAATAAAGATTTTATGAAAAATTAGTTATAATATTACTACAACATAAAACCCTATATTTCCAAACTAGGTCCTCAAACCCCAAGCCTTCCTCCCTTAAAATTTTTAGATAAAACTTTTGTAATTTTTGCAAATTATTTGCAGTGTCAAAAATATTTTCAAAATCCCTATATTAGTAGTCATTTTTGCATTTATTTGATTACTAGTACTTTTACATATTCTCTTTGGTGAAATCAATAAAATGGCCACTAAGGCACTTCTTCCATTGCATCCTATAGATAAATTTCTATTATTTTCTCTTAATTATGACAATGAATGGATAAATTTTCAAAATTGCATACTAGCCAAAAATGAGGAAAATGATTTCATTTACATTGAAAACAATTACTATTATTGTAATGAAGAATATGATGATTCATATAAAATGTAGATATGCATCTTCTTTTCTCAAACCTATCTCTTTTCTTCCCTCTTACAAATAAAATAATTTTAATAAATGGGAAATTTACTTTTCACCTCATTCTCCTATGCATAATACATCAAATGTACAAATTAGTCATGCAATTCCAAGTAAACCTCTCGATGGTGATAATTTTCATGTATTCAAACCTAGTTTCTCCCTCTATTTTTCTACTTCTATGTTAAAATTACAACAATATAAATTAAATATAAACAAATTTCCAATGCAAAATTCAAATGATCAATCTAATGTTCTTAAATCTACATTTTCATCTCAAACAATGAAAAAACAATGTCTAAATGATAACTCTCTTACTCTTACTTCTCATATTGCAAATGAAAATAATTCATGCACTCCATTCAAAGATAACATAGATGCACATAGTATTCCAATTTCACATGACAATTTATTGCATATTAGAAAAGAATTAACATCTTCTCTTACCCTTCTCCCTAATGATAATGGAAGTGATAATGAGTATGATAGCAAACATGCCAATTAATATGACAATGAGAGTGAATATGAAAGTGATACTTCTACTTCTCCTCTTTCATATGAAAAAAAATATGATTTTGATAATGCATGTAATTATAATGACTATTATGCATATAGTGAAGAATAAAATGCATCTCATGCTTCTAACTGTTCTATCAGTCCTTCTCTCAAACATAATTGATTACAAAATGTTTCTTCTACTTCTATGCATGATTCTATTTCAAATGATGCAAATGTAAATGGTAATGTCACATCTTCTATTCAATTAGAATGTGATTCACTACATACTAAAGATAATAATAAATCTCCCAAACCACCCCATACTATAGTATCACCTCTTTCTCACTCTTGATCTAAAGAGAATGGTAGCCCACATCCTTGTACTAAGGTCCAAGTTACCATTCCTCCAAAGGTTTAAGTGAGCACACACCCTCTCTATGATTCAATTAATAAATTAAGTATTACCATGGCTAAAAGAAATGATCAAATTCAATGTTTAAATGAACCACTTCAAGATACTAATATACCATCCAAAGAGATTATTTCTTTGATGCATGTAGTTAGTGAATTGAAACACTAAGTACATCTCTTTACATTGGAAAAAAAGTCTTAAAGTCTTGGATGGATACCAATGACTTGTATGGTAACCCTCTTCTAAAGACATTTTTCAAAGTTTCATTAAATAATCATTTATACATACCATCATTACCTCAATTTGATGGAAATAGAAATCCAATCATATATCTTAAAGACTTTCATAAGGTTTTTCCATCTCATGCAAGTCCTTTGATTATACTTAAGTTGTTCAAGTACACATTGTGGGTAATGCACATAATTGGTAATTTCATCTACTCTCTATTGGTTCCTTATATACATATGATTACTTAGAGGAGGCATTTATTAGATATTGGATATAAAACATGGGCCCTCATGTTACATATGAGAAACTTACCACATTGCATCAGAATCCTTCAAAGACAATTAGTGATTATATGTTACGATTTAAGACTTACATGTTATGATTGATTTATAAACTAATAGATTTACAAGTTTAACATATATTTATTAAGGGGATTCACCAATGCCTCCTAGATCATATATTATATTTGATAGAGTCTTCCTTTAAGTACTTATGTTATAAATGTTTAGCCTTGGAGAAGAAATTGGGATTGATTGAGTCCAATTTAGTTGATTGTCTTACTACGGATTTCATATAATTACCTCAATATACATTTTCTAGCACATAACATATACCATGTCCCAAAAAAATGAGATCACAACTCAAAAAATAACTAGTTAAGAATAGAGAGCTAGTTTTCAGAGCACCACCTACAATATGTACTACAAAAAACAATAATAGGGAACCTCTACAATTTGATTCATATTGGAATAGCCCATATTTCATTTTATCAATACTAATAGATAGAATATTAATCATATTGCCTTCAACTCATCATCGAGATCTACATCTCTTACATAGACAACCACATTGGCCCTATTGTAACTATCATCATATCCATGGATACCGAGATAATAATTATTATGGATTCAAGGACTATATTAATAGATGTTTTGATAATGAAATCATAGAATTCACACTTGAGGCACTGATATATCCTCCATAATGGATCCATAAACCTCATTCCTCTATGACTGAGTCATCCTAAGACATTCCTTCATAGGAATCATCAGTTACTCATCATGAGAGTCATGTCGTTTCTAAGACAAAGCCTCATAGGAGATATCCTACCCCACCTACTTAGAGGGTTTAGAGACTAGTACAATGAGAGTAACTTACATATAATAGTGTAGTCTATGGAGTACATAGTGTAATTCCATATACATATCCAACATAGTCATAAGCACCATAATAGATTTTTTAGGGTCCTATCTCATGGAACAACCTGATATAGTCAAGATTAGATGAATCCACATTAGAGAGTATTTCTCTAGATAGATATTCACTACAAATGATATTTCAAGGACCTATTTCATGTATTAACCCACTATGATTGAGATAATATGATCCCCCATCATAGGTTACAATTCCATCTCGATCTATTAATCAGTCATACACATCATAATAGAGGCTACATGGTGTTATTTCACATAGTAATCCATAATGATTGTAGATATATGAGTTTCCTTCATATCACAAGTTTTAGTAACACATCCATTCAGGTTATATTTTATAGAGTCTCCATGTGTAGCTATAATTAGTGCACTATAGACAATATCAGATATAGGGCATGCTCCTACACAACATGATTAGTATAGCCACATGTTCAATTGGCCATTGGGTTTTAGATAGTGATACAACATCCATGGAACTGATATGCATAAAGTGATATCTTACATCCCCTTATCCTAAAAACTAACATTCCTAGTTAAAAATAACCATCCCTATCCAAACCAAACTATCCACATCCTGATATTACCAATATCCTATTCTAAAAATCTTAAACTAATTCTCTTTATCAAGTCAATTTACAAATTAGAAAACAACATAGTTTATTATTCACATATGATTCAAAATTTAAACTAGCATCACACTTGAACATATCAAAAATAATCAAATCACATCCCAAATAACATTTTACCAAACATATGTAACTTCAAATCAATGCCAAATCAACTATTTCTAATGAACCATTTACATCAAATATACCAATATACTCTAAATTCCATAGCATAGTATGTATGAGTCGAAATCAAGAAAGTATCCACACACACACACACACACACACAATGAGTTTTCAATACATATACACTGGTATAAAGTAAAATCAGTCATAAATGGGCATCAATCCCTCACTCTTAGTCTCATTCTCTTCACCAGTACTAGTCCCATAATCTACCCTAGCACTCAATGGCCCTACACCTGCTTGAGCTACTGCATGCCTCTTGCGGTGACTCTCTTGCTCTAGTATTTGACCATGATCTCATGCAAGTTCATATATCATATCTGAAGATCTATATTCTCATCCATGATCCTCATAGTAATAAATCCAAAATCAAATGGGGGCATCTTATGCCTATCCAACTTATCTCTTAGTTTAGATCTCTCTCTTAATGTCTTAACATATGCATCTATAATTATAGTAGCCCTATCAACTAAATGGGCATGCATACTAGTCATGATCATCACTCATTCTATTAATCCCTCCACTACTGCATCATCAAGTACATACCATGTGAGCTCTCAAAGTGTTGACATTATTACTATATCTGAATAATCATCATCTCCACCTTTAACACTAGCTTGTGCTCCATTCTCAACACCTCTAACTTCAGCTATGTACATGTATGGCACTAAATTAGCTATATAATTTGAAATCAAATTAAAGCACAAATTTATCCATAGTTAAAATGTAATCAATGTTTACTTCCTATCATCTAGATCAGCTCAAGATCCTCATACCCTAGAGCATCCCCTACATCAATAGGGTATAATAGATCCCAATAATTCCTAACCCACCACATGGTACATGTATCTATATATCCAACATCATCCACATATAGAGTATCTATGACTATATCTCTTGAATTCATAGGTAATGGTGTGAGCCCAACCTTAGTAGGTCTTTCACAAGCTCCTACCCTTACAAATGCTCACACACTCTTCACCCACACACATGGTACTAGGGGCACATATTGTGATACCCCAAACTATCGAGTAACATGCTCATACTAAAAGCTCTGATATACTCCATCCTAGTGGTCATGTATGATGTATCCAAGATCTGACCCTCATGTATCATAGTTGTACTCCATCCTCTACCCACCTAGGAAATCCTTTGTAACACCTCTATATGATGTCACTAACCATCAATCCATCTAAAAACCACCTATAGTTATCTATTCTAGGGTATTAAATAGCCATCATGCTCATCCACCACTGCTTGAATGACTATGGAGGTGCCCACTCTATCCTCTATAATATAATCAACCACACAACTACTATGTGTTCATAGACCCAATAATGCAATAAGGTTATCATTCTCACCCTACCATTGAATAAATCCTACGTAAACCTATAAAGGTCCCTATATATTTGGGATAGTATTATCCTCCCCCATAATAATACAGTGTCACATAACTCAACACAATGCATAGTCTTGTGTGTCTTGTATGCAATAGTTACACTATTGTCATCCATAACAATAAAATATGACAATAAAACAACCAACCACTTCTATAAGCACAAAACATTAGACTACATAATTATTGATAGTAACACATCACTATCACTACCTCTTTGATGTGTACTTAAGGGCACACCAAAAAACCAAAAATATGCATGATCAATCACATTAGTACCTATGTCATCATGTATTATCACTCATTACCCACTAACTGGTAAATGTAGTATACAATACACATCCTCTAAAGTCACAATTATATCCCTTGTAAGAAGATAAAAACTACATGTATCTACATTCCACATCTCACATAAGTCAATCATGAGATATTGGTCCAGCTACACTATACCTAGGTCACACATGTGACCCAACCCTACCCTATCCATAACCACTTTCTCATCAATAGATAGTGGTAACAACCTCAATATCTCTATGACTTGGCCCCTATGGAACTCTCCCATCTACACCTCACCTTGCATAAAAAAAAATAAGACATCTATCAATAAATAGTTCTACATAAAAATCTAATGTCGAATAACATTAAACAACAAAAACAACATCATAGAAAAATTATTCCTCTTAGACAATAGTGCTATAGTAAGGATAACAACACTAGACAAGATTGTTGAACCCTAGACAAGAGCCTAGACTATAGAACAAGAGCACCACAAATATAATAAATTTACTAAAATACTTTTAAGCCTTAAAAAAACACCAAATCAATCTTAAAAATTGACCAAAATCATGTGTTTGAGATTCTTACCAGGGTCACATCACCACCAGCCTAAATCTAGGCTACCAATTGCTCAAACTAGGACATGGTAGGTACTCATCTCATCAACATTTTTCTTGATCTAGAGCTTGAAATCTAAACCTAATAAATGCAAAAATTAATCAAGAATAAATCCAATATCCTATGTTAAGCAATTCTTTCTTTCAAAATAAAACACCATTTTGCACATAACTCGAACCACATAACTTTTTTTAAGCTATTTCCTTCCATGAAATCATGACAATGATACTTTTGATATCACTCAAGCTTCACTCTCTTACTATGTTATCTACATAATATATCATAAATATTTCTATATTTCTCTTATAACTAGACACGTGCCTTGGTTTTCACAAATCAAAACATGTTCCACTCTAGAAAATAGAATCTAATCAATCAAATAACCTTTCAATCTATTCACAACATACCAAACTTGTTTCTATTACTACACCACTAGACATCACTTTTGGCTCAACCTCCTCTATCATAGATTTTGTCCCTCTCCTCAAAATGGGGCATCATTCATACTATTCCTATTTCTACACTTACCTAACATACCAATCCACTCTCATAAGTACATACACCATGGTTCTTACACATATAGCATTCTGATTATCAGATTAAGTTTAGATTGGTTGAGATATATAGTGACTCAAATTATGTGGGTCACCTAGCATTACTCAAGAAATTTAGAGGGATATACCTTTAGTTTATAAATATATAGATGATTTAGATAAAGTGGTTCATATTATATAGATTCACAGTGATTTTGATACAGATACACAAACTATTTAGATTTAGTGGTTTAGGTTATATGGATTCATAGTGTTTTTGATATAGATACAAATAATATTCAAATATAGTGGTTCAAATTATGGATTCAAAGTGATTTCAATATAAATACATACTTTGATACCAAATTTAAGGGAATGTACATGTTACACATCTCACACATACATCTTCGTAAAACATGACACAATTACAAAATCAGATAATAGACTATAGGTATAGTACAAATCACAATGTTTTGGTTTATATTTTTTCACATGAGGCATGGAAATATATGTCATATCATATGTGGTTATACAAATTACTAGATTGTATGGACGTATCACTCACATACTAGATTCAAGGGTAGGGCACAAATGTTCATGTTCTTCATCAGTTAGGATTATATAGATGGAATGGTAAGACATGCCATTATCTTATTACATATTTATATTTTTAGATTACACTTATTTGAACTAATTTTGTCACAAAGATGAAATCAATGAGCATTTGTAGTGGTTGGTCTATTGTATTACTCAGATACATAATACACAAGTTTGTGTAGGAGAGAGGATAGACATTGGTTTTGGGCCTTTGAGAACTTCTCAGTTATAGTTCACATATTCAAAGTGGGGGAATGATATATTTTTATTTCCATATCATATATATTTTATACATACATCTAGATTACATTAGTTTATGTGGGACAAAGGAAAAACATTAATTTTTGGCCGTTGAGCATTCCTCATATTCAATTAGATTTAAC
>JARHVA010004719.1:247500-275000 GCA_037957365.1 Torreya grandis | reverse complement strand
AACATGACTACACATTATGTCTTATACAACCACCTTCCTCACACTTAAGACTATGTAAGAATCAATGTAGTGGGAATTGTCACTTAATGAAATGGTAAATTTGTGCTAACATGGTTTGGAATGGTTATAATTTTTGCTATAATGGTAATGGAAATGCCATTTATTGGGAAAATAACAAAATATGATTAAATAATTTATAAAGTGTATAATGTTTTTATAATAATATTTAATTATAATTATAATTTATCAATATGTGTTTTTTATCCCCAAGTACTCAATTCGTGACACCATGGAGATACATATTCTTTGTGGATAAAATAAATTGTGAGAAATAAGAAGGTTTTAGTAAAACCTACAAAAATTGAAATTGTTTCCAATATCCTACAAGGTCATACCAAGAAGAGAAAAGAAAAATCTAGTTCACATTTGATGACTGATCATTCAGATGCATAGTTTGTGGAGGTTTATTATCCTATTACAGATAATAATCAATATGACATGACATTAGATAACTATAACATCAACATATTAATCTTAGAAACTCCAATCCTAAAGGCCATAATAAAAAGTTCAATGTGACTGTGACCAAGTTAATCTAGAAGACAAAAAAAGGGATGCAAACTCAATAATAATTAGATGAGAAGGTGTGTATGCTTTCATCATACATAAAAAAATTGAGTATAAGAGAAACTTCTAAGAAAATGTTTAGTTTATCTACATCAACTACTCCTAAAACTACATCATCATCAACTTATCAATTAGGAACTGATAATGATATGGTTTATAAAATATACAAGTGTGAAAACCAAGGTAAAGTATCAAAATCTTGGATATAAAAATTTCTTATTAACAACATGAAATTCGTTGATGAGAATTGAAGAGCCTATAATTTGGTCAATTTTGGACAAGGATTGATGAAAAAATTACAACTACTAACAAAGAGTTTGGGGTATGGAAAATCCCAATAAGACATTTGTGATACATGACGATTATGAATGAAAATACATTTCTTTATTAATGTATTGTTGAAAAAGTTGAAGATAAATATTTACACTTATGGGATCAATGTGAGGACTAGAAAATTCATACTCTGGATGAGGCATTGGAAGATATGTAACATCAAGGAAAAGGTCATGATTAAATGAAACCTAAATTTCACACCAATTTTTGGTCTGTTCACTATTATTTTTCAAATGAAGATGAATAAAAAAAATACACAACTTCAAAATTAAAATAATAGTTTCAAAAAATAATATGAGAAATATTATTTGGATCAGAGACACTCAATAAATAATCCTTGAGCAAGCTAAGTGATAATCATTGTGCCATTAGAGATCTAACTTTGAATCTTATAATTTTTTGAAAAGGATTTAAGAAGAATCCAATGTTAGGTTGCCGAGCTAAAAGCTTCATGGATGCAAATGGAGGAGGTTGCTGAGTGTCATAGTAACTGACGTTAGTCAAGCCAATTGACGTCAGTCAGAGGTAGACCAGAAGCTACCGACATTGGTCATGGATCAGCCGATGTTAATCATCTCTAGACAGATAGAAATTAACGTCGATCATCTATGCGTGACTGGTCTAATTTTAGACAGACAGTCAATTTGCATGTAAAGACTAATTTTAGTCTTGAGTCTGCATTTTTAATTATTATAATTGGGAAGTCTAATTATTGTTTGTATGGGTCTATTTAAGAAAGCCATGAGTTTTATTGTAATTAAGGATCAAAAGGACTTGTCAAGGACAAGGACAAGGGTTCTTTCGAGTGTAAGATTAGTTGAGCTATAGGTGTGCAAGATCAGGTAAGATCTACATGGTAAGTAAGGTTAGTTGATCTGTAGGTGTGTTTGTGCAAGGTCAAAGGGGATATATGGGGTAGCAAGATCAAGGAGATCAGCAACACAGCAAGGAACAAGATCAGGGAGATCTACTTGGAGTACTTTGAGTACTTGGTGGTACTGGTAGTATTGTTACTAACTGGTTGAGGGAACAACTCAGTATTGAGTTATGACTGTAATTGAGAGAGAGAACTCTTGAGGGAGAATTATTGGTACACCCAAGAGGTGTGGGAAGAGTGTGATTTCTTCATTGTATTTCCTTCTGGAAGAGTGTTAATTAAAGATTGTATTGTCTCTCATATTTTGTGTTGTTTTTGAATTCTAGTTACTTATTACTTCTAGTTTAATTCCATGTTTAGTTGCTTATACAAAGGTAATTAAGTGTGCTCTTAAGGAGCTAGGGATCCTGACAAGTAGTATCAAATCTACGATCACCAAGTGATACCAATAATAATTAGTATCAGAGCTTGGTTAGGTACACTAATAGGTGGTCAAAACGTGTTAAGTGTTTGTTGATTACGGGTTAGTCTCAAGGTTTTCTGATTGAGTGGGAGTAAAGTAATGGCAAAAGAAAGTACACTAAGAATGGAGAAATGCAATGTCAAGAATAATCAATTATGGAATTATGGAAAGAAAGAGCATGTAAAGAAAGATTGTTGGTTGGTAGAAGATCAACATGAAGGAAATAAAGAAGTAAATGATGCATGTATTGTTGCATGGGATGCTCTTATATGTTCCTTGGATAAAGTATAATCTTGGGTTTTAGATTTTGTTGCCTCTTTCCATGCAACCCCAAATAGAGTATTTTTCCATGATTATGTCCATGGAGACTTTGGAAAGATTTATTTAGGGGTTGGTGAACCTTGTCAAATTGTTGGCAAAGGGGAAGTGTGGCTGAAATTGCAGACGGGCAACACATGGGTGTTGAAGGATGTCATGCATGTCCCAGTCCTAAAGAGGAGTATAATTTCTATAGGAAAGTTGGGTGATGAGGGTTGCATAGTAACTCTCACAACATAATCTTGGAAAGTTTCCAAGGGTGCACTTGAATTAGCATGTGGTAAGAAAGTAGGTACTCTTTATCTATCTACTTGTGTTATTGATTCTCCTATATTATCTACTTTAGATGTAGATGCAAAGATGTGGCTCTATAGGCTTAGTCACATGAGTGAGAAGGGAATGCATGTTCTTAAGAGGAAATCTAATGTCTTTAACAAACTTAAGAATTAGAAAGCCTTGGTTTTCAAGGAGAAGATGACAAACAGAGATCAGCTTAAGGGGCTGAATAATTATGAGTAGGGAAATTTGGACAAGGTTATGATCTAAAGTGAGCTCGTAGGTAAAAGTCATCACTCATAGGAAAACATAGTTACCAACATCGGTTAGGTGAGAACCAATTTGAACAGGCAGGAACTGATGTCGATCATGTGCAAACCAAAGTCAGTGATGTCAGGCAGGTGGAAACTAATGTCGGTTAGGTAAGAACTAACATCGGTTAGGTCGGTTGCATGGAACCAACTTTAGTTAGGTGTAGACTAAAGGGTGACCAAGATCAGTCACTATCAGAATGAATTTTGGGTAGACAACAAGCTGTCAAGGAGTCTCAAACACCCATGTGGAGGACTGAAAAGGTAAGTAAGCCTCAAATTTGTTATTCCCCTTCTTTACACTACTTTTTGCTCACTGATGGTCAAGAACTAGGAAGTTTTAAAGAGGTAATGCAGGTAGAATCTAGGAAATAGTGGGAGCATGGCATGAGTGAGGAATGTGATTCCTTAGAGAAGAACCAAATGGAATATTTGGTAGAGTTTCCAGTCAGGATGAAAGCACTAAAAGACGAATGGATTCCTAGGTTAAAGAAAGGAGAGAATGGATAGGTGAGATGGAAGGCTAGGTTATATGATCTTGACCAAGCTCCAGGTTAGTGGTATAAGTTTGACAGGTGTATGACAAAGCGTGGCTTTAGTCAATGTCAATGTAACCATTGTGTTTACCTTACCAGGTTGGATAATGGTTTGAGCATTATCTTGTTACTGTATGTAGTGTATATGCTTGTTGTAGGGTCACACATGTAGGGAAGTACTGAGCTAAAGGTAAAGGTAGCTCAAACATGTACCTGGAAGGATTTAGGAGGAGCAAATAAAATACTTGGCATGAGTATTTCTATAGATAGGGAAGATCACAGGTTGATTTTGTCTCTAGAGGATTGTGTGAATAAGGTAGTGGAGAGGTTCAAGATGCAGGATGCAGAACCAGTTAGCACACCTATGGTTAGACAGTTCTATGAACAGTGTCCTGAATCACATGATGACGTTGAGTACATGTGTACTAGACCTGATATTACCTAAGCAGTGGGAGTTAAAAATTAGTTTACGGCCAATCCAAGAAAGAAGCACTGGAAAGTAGTTTAGTGGATTCTCAGGTATCTTATAAGGACCAACAGTAGGTATTTATGCTATGCAGGGTCAAGCACTTCTCTACATGGGTATGTAGATTCAGAAATGGTAGGTTACTTGGATGACAGGAGTAGCACCATAGGATATGTGGTGGTTGGTCTTTAAGATTGAACTTGAAGAGGGATACAAGCTAGGAAACAAAATTAGATGATGTATAGGTACAGGTACATATGCAGCTATTTATCTCCAAGTGGGAGATTGTTAGGTTATGGAGTTAAAAGCTTCATTGATGCAAATGGAGGAGGTTGCTGAGTGTCACAGTAACTGACATTGGTCAAGCCAACTAATGTAAGTTAGAGGTAGACCAAAAGCTGTTGACATCGGTCATGGATTGGCCAACGTCGGTCATCTCCAGACAGATAGAGACTGATGTCAGTTGTCTGTGCGTGAGTGGTCTAATTTTAGATGGACAGTTAGTTTACATGTAAAGACTAATTTTAGTCTTGAGTCTACGTTTCTAATTATTGTAATTGGGAAGTATAACTATTGTTTGTATGGGATATATTTAAGAGACCCATGAGCTGTATTGTAATTAAGGATCAAAAGGACTTGTCAAGGACAAGGACAAGGGTTCTTCTAAGTGTAAGATCAGTTGATCTGTAGGTGTGGAAGATCAGGTCAGATCTACATGGTAAGTAAGGTCAGTTGATCTATAGGTGTGTGTGTGCAAGGTCAAAGGGGACCTACAGGGTAGCAAGATCAAGGAGATCTACAACACAACAAGGAGCAAGATCAGGGAGATCTACTTGGAGTACTTTGAGTACTTGGTGGTACTGGCAGTATTGTTACTGACTGGTTGAGGGAACAACTCGGTATTGAGTTGTGACTATAATTGAGAGAGAGAACTCTTGAGGGAGAACTACTGGTACACCTAAGAGGTGTGGGAAGAGTGTGATTTCTTCATTGTATTTCCTTCTAGAAGAGTGTTAATACAAGATTGTATTGTCTCTCATATTCTGTGTTGTTTCTGAATTCTAGTTACTTATTACTTCTGGTTTAATTATGTGTTTAGTTGCTTATACAAAGGTAATCAAGTGTGCTCTTAAGGAGCTGGGGATCCTGACATCCAAGGCATCATATGATTTTCATTATCATTCAACTCATACAATTATTCATGTTTAAATAAGGAATCATGCAAGCCATCCATAAATTTAGAGTATACAAGATCAAATCTGCTCATAAGGATGAGTAAAATCTAATTTTGACAATAGATCAAGGTTATTCATAGGTAAATGAGTCTTCCTTCTCCCTCTTATCACTTATATTACCTTTGCTTCTCTCTCTCTATTTAACATTTGATTTCTTTGTTTTAGTTTTTTTAATAACTTAAAAATATTATTTTTCACTTTTTTAAGTCATAAAGGTAAAAGTAAACCATAAAATTGAAATATCTTACTAAAAATTTGGGTATGAGATGTTCTTAAGGTAATTATTCAGTAATAACCTATAAATATGATCTCAACTCATTATAACATGACTTTTTGACACTAAAAGCCTTTTTTTTATAAACTGAAGAGAGAAGACCCATCTTTAGATGACCTCAACGAATCAATATAGGAAGATTTTTGAAAGCTTTGTATCATGAAATTCTATTGAATGAATGGTATGCGTATGTGAATTGATTTAATTGTATTCTTTCTCCTCTATTCATGTTAAAATAGTATTTCTAACTTGTCACGAGGTTTTTTACTCTTAATATAGAAACCTGTTAGAATCTATATAGATAACTTTGAATCAAGAAACATTAGTGAAAGTAAAAATGTCTATATAGATAACTTTTGGATCTCTGTGGTGTATGGGTTGCACTCTTATGATTGAATTACGTATTTCTTTCCATTTTGAAAAAAATGGTTTTCATCATTAATATTCATAATACACTCTACACAATATTTGGTAGTTAAAATATATTTTTTATTTAAATTGATGAAACTATCATATTTATCCTTCCTTTATTTATTTTCTTCCTTTTCCTCCTAAAAATCTACTATGTCCTTTCAATTCTCTCTTCTACCACCTTTTCATACTTTTGGGTCAAAAGTATGATAACCCTCAAATAAATTTTTTTTTGGTAGATAATTTGATTTTATGTATCATTTTTATTGTTAACTAAAATTAGCTCTACCTGATAATATGAGAGGGACTTTGTTCTCACATTGTTGACTAAAAATCCATGATTCATACCCCTAAATATTTTCTAGCCAACACTATGGAAATTCAATTTAGATGAATGAAAGATGTGAAAATGAATGAGGCCCCATCTATCTTGGGCTTGTTCATTTTAACAAAACTATAAAAAAACTATATTAATGAGTTTAACCCCATTCATACTAAATTTTAGAGCTACATTTTGGCATCATTATATTCTTCAATGTAGATTTTATTTCTAAATTATAAAACACCTTAGTCTTTTACAATTATAAAATACGTATCACTGATGTAACTTTAGATTTCAGACCCTTCATCCTACCAAAATGTTTGCATACACAATATATTTGTCCCAAACTAATTATCTCTTAGTCCTAAAAATGTTATTCTAATGACTCAAACCTTATATCATGCTTAGAATTTTAAAAAGTTGCTTATCTTCTATTTTTACAAGTTCTGGACATGTGCCTATTTTATAGTTACCCAAACACCTGCATCCTAGATATATTCCTACATCAATGCAAGCATCCTATCCTAATTCAAGTGCTCAATGTACTAAAGTAATCTAATTTTCAAATGAAATTTACTCCTATGTTCAATCTAAGTGCTTTAAAGTGAGATATTCTCCAAAAGAGTTACTATATATAAAAGATAAATCCTCATTCTTTCTTCATTGAAAACATACCAAAAAACTCACTAGAAAACTTACCAAAATTGTTGAAGTGGTAAAATATTTTTTAGTTTCCCTTTTTTCCATATTAGTCATCAAAAAAACACATCTATAGGTTTAAAGTAATGAAGGAGCATTCTAGAAGCCATATTTTCTATGTTACAATTTAGGTGACTGTATGTACTTTCTTGTCACACGTTACATCTTTATACACAAAAAACCACATGTAGGGGATAAATCAATGTAAATTTTAGTGACCCATATAGAAAAAAACTTGTTTTTTTTGGGAAAATTTATAAGTATCTATTTTAAAAGTCTATCAAAAGTTAATAGATGGTGTATATGCAAGGAGGTAAAATATTAGTGGGCATAAAATTCATGATGTTGCACATCGTTAATGCAACCAATATGATGTCACATGACAACATTATTATTATGCAACATGAGTGATTATAATTGAAAATAATGTTATCATATGATAGATGAGATATTAGGATGGCCACACCATCAAGTGCCATCCATGTTGTCATCTAATAACCACATTTTCATTCAATAACTATATAGTCACATGCTAGCGAAGCAGTTACATGATAAAATCAATTTGACAAGCGATGTCCCACTTTTTTTGTAGAATAATTACTATGTAGCTTCCAAAGGAATGGACATGGTAAGTGACAGTTAATTTTCTAATTTTTCTTGATCTATTTGACAATATGATTTCTAAAGATAAGGATTGACAAGTGATGGTTAATTTATTCACCTTTTGAATTCTTCCTCTAGACCATTTGCTACACAACTTATAAATGTAAAAATTTTCTTCTACGCAATTTTTTACACAACATCTAAAGGTGACGAGTTGACATGTGATGGTTAATTTACTAAACTTTCATGTGTTTCTTCTTTTAGACCATTTTATATGAAGCTTACAAAGGTAACAATTTTATTTTAGGTCATTTATAGCTTCTAAAGGTAACAAGTTGATAATTGATGGTTACTTGAATTATTGTGGGAATATTATTTTGGACCATTTGTTAAAAAGTTTCGGAAGGAAATTTTTTTCTTCTCCCACATTTTCTAAGTAGCTTCCAAAGGTAATGAGTTCACTAGTGATAGTTACAGAAATTGATATGCTTAAATTTTTTCAATCATAATATTATTTCATTTATGTTGTCTCTTTCATTATGGAAGAAATGTTTCAAATTTATAATGTCTTCATAAATCATAGAAGTCCTAATATCAAGAAAACACTCAACCTCATTTATTGTGATCTCAACAAGATTGACCTAGACAAAGTTCTGGATGAATGGGAATTGCAAATGAGATATTTTTTAGTCTTATAATAATGACTGTCATTATAAGTTATCTAGTTAATATAGCTATTTTATATCTAACATATGCCAAGTCTCCATAGTGCTTGAATGAGTTATAGATGTTGAATGGTCATGATATTTCCAAGATTATTCTGATCTTTTATGACATCCAAGATTTAGACCTTCACTATATTCAAAAAGGATCCTATGTGAAAGATTTTCATGATCATAAAAGA
Source organism: Torreya grandis (assembly GCA_037957365.1). Taxonomy (NCBI): domain Eukaryota; kingdom Viridiplantae; phylum Streptophyta; class Pinopsida; order Cupressales; family Taxaceae; genus Torreya; species Torreya grandis. Next base: position 266,345 of record JARHVA010004719.1, on the reverse strand, counting down.
AAGGGTAGGGTTGACCTAATAGTAGTGGAGAGATGGATAGATATTGTTAATAAATCTTCAGAGATTTATGGTCTGCAGTTCAGCATGGGCAAATAGTAAGTATTTAGCTATCTTAAAAATGAAAAATGTAAAGATTTTTTTGAACCCATTTTGATTTATCTCATTTTAACATGGTTTTTGTGGAAATAATAAACAATTTTAGAGATATTTTATATTGAATTATCGAGGCAGTGTTAAAATATGTGATAAAAAACCACTAAATGTAAGTCGAAGTAGTGAAGAGATGGATATATGCAATCTGTAAAGCCTCGATTTATTAATTAGTGTTTAACATGGGCAACGAGTATGTACTCCAATTAATTTTTAAAATTTTTAATGATATATGAAGATTTAAAACTAAATAAAAATAAAAGTATATTGTGCTATGTTAGTAATAATTTGGCCGTATCTTCTACCTTTAACAATTATGTTATTGAACAACATAGTTTTGGTTAAATAACTATGTTGTTGCTCAAGAGCACAATCTTTGTGTGATAATAAAATTATCAAATGATAATAATGATATCATTTAGCAACTATGTTATCCAGTGAAAACATAACTATCAGTTTGTAGCTATGGTGTCAAGCAACAACACACCTACATTTGATAGTTATAGTGTTGAGTAATAACATATCTACAGTGTTACAGGTGTGTTGTTGTATGAAAAAACAATTACTAAACAATAACTATGCTATTAATTGGTAGGATACCTACTGAATTACACTTGTGTTATCAAATGTTAGTATATCCATTGGACAATAGTTGTGCTATGATTTGATGGTAGAGATGCTAGATGGTATCTATGATATCAAATGATAACATAACTCTCATTTCATAGTTGCACTACTAATAAAAAACATAGATACAATTTGTTATTTATGATCTAATTCAATGCCTATGTAGTCTTTCAATAACTTAGGCTGCATCTAATGATTTACTTTCCATTCAAAAACATATGCTCTTTTTCGATGATGTTTATGTTAATCTAGTAATACATGTTATCATGCAGCTTCAAAAATGTGTCTAGAAACATCATCACCCACATTATGTGAGCCATATGTTACTTCATAGATGTTATTTTCATATAAATATAGCTAGACCACTTCATATTATACTCTTAAAACATAAATTTTCTACTCTGACCTACTAAAACCTTGATTTCCAACAAAGAACCTCACCTCCTACAGATCACTTAAACACAACCTATGCTAAAATGGTTTTCCCAAACTCATCCACATTCAAAAAACTATACATGAACCTCATATACCCATAGATACTTTAAATTTTGGAAAAATAATATGCGTACATAGATTGGGTCAAAAAGTGTTTTTTGGAGGGGGTTGTCAAGATTATCCATTACAACACATAACCACTTTACTCAATTATTTACTTGGGATATAAGTTAATGTTAAGTCAATGTTCATAGTGAAGGTAAAATAATGGGTGATAATACCAAAATAAATCCATCACTTAATAGGGCTCCCCCCTGACAAATGTTAACCCTGTGACCACCCATGTGTCTCTAATAGATCATGACAAGAAATATTTGGATTCTCATTTTAACTTATCGATTGAGGGTTCATACTAGCTCATTTAATTTATTTATTTCATTGAAAAATTGTTTTAAAATTTATACATTTATTAAAAATCCTTGATAGGAAACCATTTAAGATCATCAATTAAAAGTTAAATTCTCTTTAAACTAGTATATTTGATTTTAATACATGCAATTAGAATCACACATGTAATAAAAAACATGCTATATAATATGTTAAACATCCTTTCTTCTATCCATGATAAAATTATTTTTAGGCTAGAATTTAAATTTAGGGAAGAACATAAGACATACCAATCTAGGTTATGGTGGACATCTTTTGTACTTTGAGTGGTTAAAATTTTTATTGTTGTTCATATCTATTTAAACAAATTATCAATGATTTAAATTTTTCCCTTACCATTGATAATTGTACATTTACATATACCAATTATATTATTTAGTTTTACAATGAGGCATTTCATGAATTATTAATGGAAATCATGAATATTCCAATCGCTCTTCAAGAAAAAATGTAGTTCCCCTCTCTTTCAGTTGCATAACAAGAGGTAATTGTGTCCTCTATTTGATGTTATGTGTTTGATAATTGAAATTTTATTTAATATTCACTGTTTGATTGAATTAATTTTGTCCTCAAAGAAAATAGTTCTGCAACTAGTTATAAGAAGACAATTAATGGTAAGAGTTCGGTAGCTCCTTGAGGCCTCCAAAGAATCTGATATGGATGTAGAATCATCTCCTTTTATATTGACCAGACAAAAAAGAATGTAGAGTTATATTATACTTCTAGGACATCCAACGAATCTAGTTGAACCAATTTAAAATCAAACCTCTCATATTATGGGTAATACCATCATGTTTTTTTATTATTATTTATAATTTCATTATAATTATAGTTGTAATGTTTTATGCTTCATTTGTTTTTTTTAGCATCAATTGAATCTTACCCTTATATTCTCAAATGCCTCCTCCATGTATTTAGTTGCAACAAATATCTTCAAGGCATCTTCAATAGTAAGTTATGCACCCATAATTATATTTTTTGTAATATAATTATGTAATATTAAATTTATTCTCATTTAGTAGTTATCTTATCTATTTTGAAATTTATATAGATCCCTTCTCGAAGGAAACATTTTTTTCTACAAAAACCATCCTATCAAGTTGTTACAAGGGAAGATGTTTACCATTTTTGGTGTCAACAAATAAAACTATCCATTTGACAATGTCAAAGTTTTTAAACCTCTCTTTTGGTATTATGCCCATCTTAAGGATCAATATTTTACAACATATAGATCTTGATGATGAGTCTTGGGGGTGGAGAGTGGGGCTCAATATCATTTTTTCCATCCCCATGATATTATGTAAGGATCATAGTTGAAGGGGCTAGGGTATGGTTCCCAAAAACTAAAAACACTTAGTTCTATGTGGTTTAGCTTTTCCCCTCCCTAAAATAATCCTAAGATTTTTAAGACTAATGATGAGCTTAGCATGTTTCCTTTATATAATTTAATGGTAGATAGTAATGCCACCTATGTAAAATATTTTGTTCTTAATGAACTTGAGTATTTGAGGATACGAGAGGTAAGGGCTAAAGTTTTTATATATAAATAAATGCCTAGTTTTAAAATCAATCCCAATGTAACCAATTTTATAAATTGGTTAAAAATCAACTAGTAAAAATTAATGGTTTGTTAAATCATATTAGTTATATAGTAGTGCCTCTTATTAATGATCATAATGATATAATGTTAGATATAATGTTGAATAGGCTTGGGAATATAAATGCAATCCGATCCAACATACTAAAAAAAGGGAAAAACACAAAATACTTGTGGTTATTGTTGATGTAAGAAAGGGTAAAGTTGTGATAAGTTTCACTCATTCTAAGTTGTTTGTCATTTATATATAGTTCTTGTAAGTTTTTATATATAATATTCATTATTTAATATCACTAAAAATATGATAATTTTAAGAATTAGGTTAAGGTACTTGAAGTGCATCTCCAAACTATGCAAAAAAGTTTAAATTTAACTATTTTCTTGAAAGAAAAACTTGTTTGGCTAAATAAAAAAAATAATGCATTGAAGAAAATTATCAAGGAGTATGGATTGGATCTAGAAATTTTATTCAAATAGAAAGATGATGTGGATCACTTATTTATGTATTTAGGGGATGAAATAAAGGATGTAATGGTAAATATTTAGAATATCAATGTTGTAGCCAAGGATCTTCTCCAATTAAGAATCCTAAAAGATGATACAAGCCATAGAGAGGGGGTGTCTTCTATAATAACAAAGAAGACATACACTCCAACTTAAAAACAATGACTCAATGTAAATTGTAACATTTATCTATAGTATAAATATTGTAATATTATAAGACAACTAGTTTTAAACTTCAAGATGTTTTAATTTTATGGATTTTAAAAGATGTATTAGATGCTTAAATGGCTTGTAGTTGTTGATGGGTTAGATAATATCTTGATATGTAATTATTTTTTATAATTAATTTAGCTAGACTATGTTAATTATATATGTTTTTAATCCAATGAGATGTAGAAGGATTGGTGAAGTGGTTTGGTCATGCCTAACCCCACCCAATTTTTAATCTCATATGGTGTTTATAGGTCGAATGTGGCTATTTACTTGATGGTTTCAATCCAATAAAAGTTTTATATATTTATAATGGTTCTATAGTTCGCTTGGGGACTAGGCCCTTGGTTTCTACCATATAACTAGTTGTAGTTCTTGTCAAAACCTAGCACTAAGTAAAAAAAATGATAGATGTTTTTAAACGTGTGTTGATTTTCAATTTGCTTTGTAGTAGACATGATTTTATGACTAAATTGTTAGAAAAATAATTTTATTTTATTATTATAATATCTAATTATTTAATTGAAATGAAAATGGATAATTGTTAAAGTTATTAAAGGATAAAAATAGTCTTCTCATTTCTATTTCTGGAGTTTTTAATAAACATGGTTGTTCAACATATAATTTTGTTTGTGTATTTATTTGGATTATTTTAAATAAATAATCATGTATTAATCTCTAGTTAATAAAATTATATTTGTTTTTAATTATATTTAAATATAAACCACAAGACAGTTGGGAAAGGTTTAGTAATAATTTATTATATGGTACCTATGAGATGGTTTATTTATAATTCTTATTGATTTTTTCATTACATAATAATAAATTATACAATGAATAGAACATATTATTATTATAATATTTTAATGTAATAAATTTTAAAATATAATAATTTTCAAAAATAATATTTTATAATAAATAAAAAATATATAACAATTGGTAATCGATAAGATTGAAAAGTTTAAATTTAAAATACATACAAATCTTAAACTCAAGTAGCTAAAACAATCATTTTGCAACTTGATTTGTAGATGGAATTTGTATCTAAATTGTTAGATGTATTTTAGCTATCAAAATTAACATTGTATTTATTGGTGGTTGTATTCATGACACCTCTTCTTTCAGTTGGTGAACTCCAAATAGTAAGTGCTCTTTCATAAGGAAACCCATCAATTGGATAATGGAAAACATACAGCCTCAAACAAGTTTCTATATTCTTATCCAATATATCAAAAAGTTTAGATTTGACAAAAGATAATGAATTGAATACCCTTTCATCTTCCATAGATCCCAAAATCATTATTTGACAGAGCTCATAAAATCAAAATTATTTGCTAATACATTCTTGTAGGATGCTACTAGGGTAATGTTTTTTCCATAGCCTCGTAATAGCACCAATTTTATATAGGTTCCTTTAAAAACTAATATTAATTAATAATTGTAAGTTTGAAATGTGAAAATTGAGATATTAGTAAACCCTTTTGTAAAATACCTTTAATTTCAACTACATTGATGTTCATAGACTTGATAAAATGTTTGATGAGAGTACCCATGTATTTGAACAATACTTGTTGTTGGATAATTGACAATGATGTCATGGTTATGTCATTGAGGTGTCAAGTTGAGGTTTTGCAAAGTGCTTGTCCTAGTATGCTTGAAGGTGACTTGGTAGATCTTTAATTTTGGCATGGTTAGAAATGATCAGGGATGAATATGGTGATTTGAGGTTCTAAAAGAGGTCCCTAATATGATTTATATGATTTTAGTTGCTTGTTTTCATTAGTGGATTTCATCTAGTTGATCAATATTTTCATATAGACATTTTGGGTCTAGTGGCAAAACATTTGAGTAGGTAGTTTGTTGACATCACCATTGCCACATATAGATGAGTCAAGTGGAGTTACTAATATGGTTGTAATCAAATTTGTCTATAGTTTAAAATTTATAAATTTGAGGTCATGTGGAAAAGTGAAACATAATATATGCAAGTGCAAAGTTGGGCTCCCAGACAGTTTGATAGTGTTTTCCCATGCTTAGCCAATTTTGTAATGTGGTAAGAAATACTGAGTAGGCACTTTGATGTTGTTTTATTTTTCACATGCGATGATTTTTTATAATTTTAAGGTCATACAATGGAAAAAAATCAAAATATATGCATGTGAAAAGTTGGCCTTCCATACAATTCTAGACATAGTTGGCTCTATGGAAGAAAAAAAATGAGTGAGCAGATTATTAGATTTATGTCTCGCACGTGAAAAGGTTTAAGGAAAATTTTAACACATGGTTGAATTATCATATGTGAGAAGATCATATGGTCTAAATTTTATATCATAAATCTAAGCGTATAAAAATTATTGAGGTCCAAAGTTGGCATTCCATGAAGATAAGTAATGTTCCCCATACCTAGTCATTTTTGCACGATGTTAAAGATCAGAGCCAAATAGAGAACCAATAGTTCATGAGATTTAATATGTATAGATATTTGGTGATTATTAAGTTAAATGGGTTAAATTTTTTATTGTTTAATAAATTTAAATATTGAGTTCCTTACAAAAGGATCAATAAAGTGTGTTTATTCTAAGATGTCAAGATGCAGTGAGATGATGCCAAGTATTCGATGTTTAACATTGAGCAAAGATAAAGATAAAGATTATTCCAATAATTAATGGTGATCAAGTGTTAAAATTATTGAGATCATTGGTGTGTATTAAATTCAAGAGGTCAAAGTGACTATTTTCTAGCATTGTCAAATCAAGGACACTCTCAAAGAGATTAACATAGCGTATGAGGTCAAAGTTGTCAAATTGCACAAGATGAGGTCAAATGTTAGAGGTTTAAAATTTGAGAATTGGTTTAATATGAGTTAAATATACAATAATATTTATATTGTGTGATAAATATAAATATGTAAGGACATGAGTTGAGATCATAGTGTCTGAGGTTTAATTGTGATCATTTGCATTTAAATATTTGAATTTAATAAAGAAAAAACCAGTGCTCTATATTTTGGTCATATCTTTTGATACATGATGAATTTTCTCATAGTGTAAAAATAAAAATTGTAGAGGGATCGAATATTCATCTCAAAATATAAATGTTAATATCTAAAAGTGTTTTAAATAAAATTTATGAAGGTTCAAACTTGATTGTGTTTTCATGCATGTTCTACGAGTAGCCCGAGAAGGATAACTGAGCTTATGTTGATGTTGTTTTGATGTTTCATGTTAACATAGATATTGGAGAGTCTTTTAGACTTGATGAGTATAATTTTTATGTATTTTATATGTGTGATAAATATATACTAAGTATGAACAAATATTAATAAATTAACTGTATGTTCATTCATGGTGTCCTTATGAACAAGGCTATTGTTTGAGTTTATTGAGCTTGCAAAAAAGAGTGAAATGATGACTATAAAAATTATAAAATGTCAAAAGGTTCATATGAAGTTGACTTATAACATTATAATTTGTGCTATGTTCTTGTATTGCTCGATGAAGTGCTAAATGGGTGAATAGGTCTGCATGAGACCTATAAGAGATATAAGTGCCTAATTGAGAGGTGTAGTTGCTTAAGGGCGACCCATATATTCTATGTCTGACCTATATAGATGGAGTTGAACTATTTATTAATGTGATATATGAATTAAGGGTTAATTTATACTTATTTTCTGACCAATATGGTGATGATCATGAATGCTCTATAAATAGTGAAATCAAAGAAGTTGATTTCTAGATTTGCAAAAGGTATGTACATATGAGAGTTTTAGAGTGAAGGAGAGGGAGAGTCCCTAGTAGATGATTTAATGATAAGATGAAAGTGAATAATATGCATATGACCCATGGGTCATGATTTTTAAGTTATAATAGTGTCATTTCAAGTTGAGGATGAGCGAAAATGTTTAGAGTGATCGAAAAGGTGGCTTTGAATGCATTGAGTGTGCAAAGTTGAAGAGAGATGATGTACTTAGTATCTCAATCCTATTGGTATAAAATAAGTGTTTAGGAGATGTTTATTTCTTATTTGTTGTTGTGGTTTCTCAACATCTAGGGGTTGTAGCCTCTTTTCAAGGTGAAACTTGCTAAAAGTTTAGTTATTGTGGTTGCTTAGCTAGGCAAGTGTTATAGCACCTTGTGGGATTGTTATCCCACTAAATAATGAATTATAGTTACTTGATAAATTATATATAATCTAAATTGATTCTTTTTATTATAGGAAAATAGTCTAATTGTAGGTTGTAGTGGGTTTTCTTCCCCTAAAGGGTTTCACACATATGTCATGTGTTATGTGATTGATCTTGCATTATCTCTCTTATTCTTTGATATGAATGATATGTATGCTTTATGAAATTCTTGTAGTAATTGATTAAGATTTTTAAAGGATTAATAGTAAATTTTAATTATCTAGGCTCACTAATTCACCCCCATTCCTTCTCAGTGACTGTACCTCTAACAATTGATATCATAGCTATTTGTTCTTTTAAAGTTTAACCACTTGAAGGTGATCATAGGCACATTAAATTTTAAAGAGGTTATGGCTTGTGTTCAATAAAACATATTATGTGATTTATCATAATTTAATGTAATCATATATGGTGTGAAGACACAAGTGCAAGATCTAGAGGCAACAATCAAGAATTTACATGTCATGATGAATAAAGATCTCAATCAAAGAATGGAAAAATTGGAAAGTAAAGACATGAATTACTCATATATGATCTTATCCAAGGAAAAAATGGATTCCATTTCCACCAAAATGGTCAAGAATTAAAAATTCGTGGATCATTAACGATCAATAAAAAAAAAAGGTCAAATATGAAGAATGTCTCCAATGGGTATTACTTCTCATGTAATAATTTTGTTCATAGACATAGGGACTGATCTCTCTCTCCAAAGATAAAAAAGGATCTCATATGATAAAATTATAAAAAACAAGGTCATATAGCTAAAAATTGAAAAATAATGTTTTAAATAAAATATATACAAGTAATTGACACTACCAAATGGCTTAAGGAGATTAATTATAAAAATAAAAAGAAGCAAAATTCAAGAAGATCAGCAAAGGAAGAGTCATTATTTGTTCAAGAATACTTGCATACTCAAGAAGATGAGAAAAAGAGGTGGTTCATAGATTGTGGATGCTAAAATCATATGACAGGGGACAAGAGCAAGTATATGTCTCTCACAAAGACCAATCTAGGTGCTGTTAAATTTAGTGATAACAAATTTGCTAACATAGTTGGCAAAAGTACTATGAATTTGGAAAAGTACTATGACTGATAATGTATTATATGTATAAGGTTTGAAACATAATCTTTTAAGTGTGATCCAAATGTGTAATCAAGGAAATGTTGTAACTATTCATGATGTTGTATGTGAAATATGAAAGGCAAAATCTACCAGATTAACTATAAGTGTTCATAAAATAAATTATAATATGTATTATTCTTGACTCATTTGGAAGAAAGTTAGATTTAGAATATAATAATTCAACAAATACATATTGATAATATGGTAAAGATCAGATCAAAAGGGCTGGTAAGGAATAAGCCTAAGATTTCTAAGATTACTCATTCTCTTTGCAAGGCATCTCTTCATGAGAAGCATAACAAGTGAAGATACAAAACCAAGGAATTATCCACTACAAAACCACTATAGTTGATTCACATTGATCTATGTAGACCTATGAGAACTCAAAGTATTCAAGGTAATGACTACTTCATTCTTCTCATTGATGGTTTTATTAGGATGACTCGGATATTCTTTCTTAAAAAAATTAGAATTTTTTTCAAGATTTGTGGCGTTCAAATATTTTGTGAAAAATTATAAAGGTTCAGAGATAAAGTTTGTGAGATAAGATAGAGGAGGTGAGTTTTGGTCTCATAAGTTTGATTATTTTTGTGAAGAATAGGGGATAAAAATAAAATATTCTATTGTTAGAACACCACAATATAATGGCGTGGTTGAAAGGAAGAATAGGCCTATTGTAAATGATTCAATATGTAAAATTATTAGATGGATATTGGGAAGAGGAAGCCAACACTCTAGTTTACATCCTAAATAGGTCTCAAATAAGAGTAAATATTAATAAGACTCCTTATGAGTTATGGAAGAATAGAGTGGATAATTTCAAACATTATAAAGTGTTTGGGAGTAGGTGCTTGATCGAAATAGATGAAGAGAATATTGGGAAATTTGATTCAAGATATGATGAGGGCATATTATCAGGTTATTCTTCTATCAATAATTCCTATAAATGATTTAATAAGAGACTTCATAAGGTTGCTGAAATTTCAAATGTAAGGATAGATGAGACAAGCAGAGTCAAGAAACCTAAATTGTAGGTAAGTGACTCAATTCATAATTGTATTGCAAAAAAACTGAATTATCCATTTAAACATATGATGAAGGTGAAGAGGAGGAAGAAAGATAAGACACTATAGATTTATCTATAAGAGTTCATAAATATCATCCAATCTCTCAAGTTATTGGAAATGTTGATGCAAGGTTGTACAATAGAAGGAGAATGTTAATCAATCAAAATCAACAAGACTAAGATCTATTATCTATGATTGAACCCAAAACATTTATGGATGATAGAAAAGATGAAATTTGGAATGATGTGATGGATGAATAAATTTATTGAATGGAAAAATATTAAACATAGGGCTTAGTTCCTAGGATAAAACATAGAAATATTATAGGTGCCAAGTGTGTTTTCAAAACTTAGATGAATGAAAAAGGAGAAGTCACAAGGAACAAGGCTATATTGGTGTGTAGAGGATATGCTAAAGTTTAAGGAATAGATTTTGATGAGACCCTTTCTCCTATAGAAAGAATGGAATTAATTTGACTCTTCTTGTCATATGCATGTTTAAAAAGATTTTATGTGTATCAAATGGATGTGAAATCTACTTTCTTGAATGATAACTTAGAATAAGTCTACATTGAGTTACCTGAAGGATACTTCATGTCAAGTAATCAAGATTTTGTGTGTAAATTGAAGAAGGCTCTGTATGGTCTTAGAAAATCTCCTATAGCTTGGTATGACAGACTATATAAGTATCTTTTGAGTCAAGGTTTTAAAAGGTTGGTATCTGATAGTAATTTTTAAATTAACATAGAAGTAAATCATTAATTAATAATTGTTATATATGTTGATGAATTTTTTTTTGTATCTAACAATGATAAAATAAGTAGAAAATTCATATATACTATGAAGGTTGAGTTTGAAATGTCAATGTTGGGAGAACTATCTTTCTTCTTAGGATTATAGATTAATCAACTTAATACAAGGATATTCATTTCACAAGCTAAATACATAAAGGATATGCTAAAGAAGTTTGAAATGATGGATTATAAGCCAATAGGTACTCCAATGATCACAAGATCAAGTTAAGTAAATTTTATGACTCACCAAAAGTTGATCAAACTTTTTATAGATCCATGATTGTAAGTCTTTTGTACTCTACTACTTTTAGGACTAACATCATGCAAGTAGTGGGTCTTATGGGAAGGTTTCAAGCTGACACTAGAGATTCTTAGTTGAAAGTAGTCAAAATGAATTTTGAGGTATCTAAAAGGCACCATAACTTATGGTTTATGGTATCCTAGGTGTAAATAATTCTCTTTGAAATCATATAGTAATGCAAATTGGGCAAGATGTGTCAATGGTACGAAGAGCACTAGTGGTGGGGTCCTCTTCATGGGTGATTTATTAGTGTCTTGGATAATCAATAACCAAACCTCAGTGTCTATATCAACTTAAAAATTTTAGTATATAATAGCTACTTCTTGTTGCACTCAAGTCATGTGGATGAAACAAACTTTAGAGGATTATAATGTAAGATAAAATGGATCTTGTCCTGTCTATTGTGATAATACTAGTGTAATTATAATCTTAAAGAATATTTTTATGAACTCAAAAAATAAGAAAATTAATATTACATACCATTTTTGAGAGAACAAGTGATTAATCCATGTGTTAGGTTGGAGTATGTGCCTATAAAAGAGCATCTTGCAGATATTATGACCAAACCATTATTAAAATATACATTTGATTTTCTATGACAAATCTTGGGTGTCATTTATTTCTCTATGATTAAATAAATAGTCTTTAGTTAAGGGGGAGAAATAAGTTCATGATCTTTCTCCAAGAGCTTTATAAAGAAGCTTCAGTACAGATATTAAGTTGGTAGTCATGGAAATCTCTAGAGAGAGGAGGGTAATAAGCTTGTGTGGTGATTTTTCATTGTGTGTGGATATTTGAAGATGATAAAAATATATAGTGGGTCACAAATATTATGGTAGTTATCATTTAGATGTTACTTGGTGATTTTCATCAAATTTTAGTTTTTTGTGTGTTCTTTCTTCATTGGTTGCAGTGCTTGGTTGAAGAGAGTGTTGGCATGGAGCAAGAGGAAATTATCAAGGAAAGAAAAGGTTAGCTCAAGGTAAGGGGGAATTTGTATCATATTTATAAGTTGGTCTTATCATCTTGATGATATTTTTAGGTTCTTAAGATCAATTGGTTCCCACTTTTTCATGGTATCAAAAGGGGAGAAAATTCCTATTGTGAGAGTGCTTGAATAGAGAGAATGAAGGTGAGTTGTATATTGTTTCATGATGGGTGTTTACATCAATGACAAAGGGGGATATTTTTATATAAATATAAATTATGTCATGGTGATGTCATGAATGTATCTAGGTGAGTGGATGAAGTGACTTGATAGTTTATGTGTCAATGACAAAGTGTGAAAAGTGTTTGTTCTAGTAATTCTTAAAGGTGGCTTGGTTGACATTCATTTTTGGCATGGTTAGAGATGATCAAAGATGAGTATGGTGATTTTAGGTTGTGAAAGAGGTCCCTAAGACATTTTATATGATCTTAATGCTTATTTGAATGAGTGGATTTTATCTGGTTGATCATTATTTTCATCTAGACATTTTGGGTGTAGTGGTAGAAAATTTTAGGTAGTTTACTGACATCACCATTGCCACATGTGGATGAGCCAGGGAGAATTGGTTATATGGTTGTGATAAAATTTGTTCCTATTTTATATGATCTAAATTTTAGTTCATGTAATAAAGTGAAACATAATATATGCAAGTTCAATGTTGGGCTCCCAGGTAGTTTGACAATGTTTTCCCATACTTAGCTAATTTTGCAATGTGGCAAGAAAAGATGAATATGTATTTTGAAGTTGTTATCTTTTACACATGTGAAAGTGAGAGGAGAAAATGATCATATGGATTTGTTCATTTTTATGTGTAGATGATTTTTTATAACTTTTAGGTCATACAATGAAGTGCATCAAAATAGATGCATGTGCAAAGTTGGTTTTCCAGACAGTTCTTGACATAGTTGGCTCTGTGGTAGAAAAAATCTTAGTGAGCATATTAAAGAAGTTGTATCTCACACGTGAGAAGGTTTCAAGAGTATTTTGACACATGGTTGTATTTTAATATGTGAGGAGATAATAAGGTGAAAAATTAAACTCATTCATCTAAGCATAACAAAAGTTATTGAGGTCCAAAGCTAGCATTCTGGAAAGCTAAGCAATGTTATCCATACTTAGTCATTTTTACACAATGTTAAAGATCATGACCAGTTGGAGATCTAATGGTTCATGAGATTTCATACAACTAGATATATGGTTCAAATTAATTAAAATGGGTTAATGTGTTTATTAGATAACAAAGTTAAAGATCAATCTCCTTACAAAAGGACCATCAAAGCATGTTTATTCCAAGATATTAGGATGTAGCAAGATAATTCTAAGTGTTCAATGTTCAATGTTGAGAAAATATAAAGATCTATATTATTAAAAGAATAAAAATAAAGAGAATTCTCATAATTATTGAGATAAATGGTATGAACTAAATTCAATAGGTCAAAGTGATAGTTGTCTAGCATTGTTAAAGCAATGACAATCTCGAAGAGATCAAGAGAGTGTATGATGTCAAAGTTTCTAGATTACGCAAGATGAGGTCAATTGTTAGAGGTTTAAAATTTGGGAATTGGTGCACTATAAGTTAAATATTGAATAATATTGATGGTTCATGATCAATCTGAAGATGTGAGGACATGATATGTGAGCATAGTGTTTGAGGTTTGATTGTGACCATTTGCATTTCAATATTTGATTTTAATAAAGGAAAAAATATTGCTCTTTATTTTGGCCGTATATTTTGATACAAACTAAATTTTATCATGGTGTAAAACTAAAAACTTTTAGAGGAATCCAAGGTGAATATATAAATATATAGTTTCAAATATAAAAGTGTAAAAATCAAAGTTATGAAGGTTCAAAGTTGACTGTGTTTTCGTGCAAGTTCTACAAGTAACCTGATAAGGGTAATTGAGCTTGTGTTGATGTTTCATGTCGACATAGATATTGGAGAGTTTTTTAGACTACATAACTATAATATTTATGGATTCTGGATGTGTGATAAATATATCTTGAGTGTGAACAAATATTAATAAGTTGACTATGTGTTCATTCATAGTGTCCTTATCAACAAGGTTATTGTTTGAGTTTATTGAGCTTTCAAAAAAGAGTGCACTAATGACTGTAAAATTTTGATAATGTCAAAGGGGCCATGCGGAGTGGACCTATATACTTATAAGTGATCCTATTTTTTTGTTTGGATTTTTGAAGTGCTAAATGGGTGAATAGATGTCCATGAGACCTATAAGAGCTACACATGTCTAATTGAAAGGTGTAGCTACTTAAGGGTGACACATAGATGATATGGCTAACTTATATGTATTTATTTGAGTTGTGTCTTGATGATATACATGAATGAAGGATTAAGGCATGTCTATTGACCAACCAAGATGGTGACTATCATGAATTATTTATAAATCATGAAATCAAAGAAGTTGATTTCTAGACTTGTAAAAGGTATGTACACGTGAGAGTTATGGACAGAAGGAGAGGAAAAGTGACCAATAAATGAGTTTATGAGTATATAGGACTGAGGAATATGTCTATGACCTATGGGTCATGATTTAGATGTTATAATAGTTCTCTTGAAGGTTTAGGATGAGCGGAGAGGTTAAAGTGATCCAAAAGGTGGCATTAGATGCATTGAGTGTGTAGAGTTGGAGATAGATGATATACTTTATACCTCCATCAGATTAGAAACAAATAAATGTTTAGGAGATTTTATATTCTTAGATGTTCTTTAAGATTTTCAACATCTATGGGGTTTTAGACTCCTTTCATGTTGAAACTTGCTAAAAATCTAGTTGTTGTGGTTACTCAGCTACGCATGGTTTTCTCCCCCAAGAGGGTTTCCCACATATGTCATGTGTTATGTGCTTTATATTACATTATCTCTATTTTTATTTGATATGAATTATATCTATGCTTCATGAAAAGCTTATGGTAATTTATTAAGAGTTTGAAAGGATTAAAATTAAAGTTGGATTTTGTGGGCTCACTGATTCACCTTCCTCTTAGTGATTGTACATCTAACACTTGTTAGCTCTTCACCATTTATAGTGTTCCAAAAAAATGATTTAATTACTCCCATGGATTCCATCAGGTCATACCTTTTAAAAAAATCTCAAATTATAATAGACAAACCTTTTGAAATATTTATTAATTTTAGGAGCATCTCATAAATAACATAATCATATATAACTCTTATGTCAAGGACTTCATCAATTTTGGTTCTTACTAAATTAACAGATATTTGTAATGTGTGAATAGATATATCCTTCACATTAAAAATTATATAAATATGATCATGCTGATATTAAAATTTAAATAGATATCAGTGTCCTTGATATCTTTTAAAATTTTCTAGCTACCAAATACAAAGCCCTTGAAATAGTTCTGTTATAAGTATAACATATATAAATAATAACAACCCCATTTTATAAATTAAATGAAGTAAAATACACACACACACACACACACACACACACACACACACACACACACACACACACACACACACACACACACACACACACACACACACACAACACACACACACACACACACACACACACACACACACACACACACACACACATACACACACACACACACACACACACACACACACACACACACACACACACACACACACACACACACACACACACACACACACACACACACATCTTGTGTATGTTTCACCAAACATGGCATTTATCTCAATATAGGTTGAAAACCACACAATGCCAACAATGTTTCTAAATCTATTAAATGGTATAAAGAGTCTCTTGTATTTTCAACTTCCATCCTTTACTTAAATATAAATCTTGGTAATGAAATTTATTCTTCAAAAATTGTGCATGTTGGATCATACATAGAAATCCATCTTGTATCAACATATTTCAAAATATTTTTACAATCTATCACTCAAATCACAAATTTTTAAAAATATTAAAACCTTTTTAGACTACTTAACATGTATGCATTCAAGTCATAGATAAGATCCTAAACTTTTTGACATTATCAAATATGCCAATAGTCTTGTAAGAAAGATTCATTCAATGATCCATGCGATGAATTAGAATTATATATGGGGAAAATGTTGTTTTAAGTCAAACATAGAGACTATTTCGTTTCCCTTGAATCAAAAATACACCATCATCACCAACACATATTAGTTTTGTAGCTATATATTATTCATTCATCTCAGATATATCCTTCAAATTAGAAATAATCAATCTATAAAGGTTTTTGGCATTACACTCTTCAATCATTTTATGTATAGATAATAGATGAGGTTACCATGAATGGTTATGAAAAGTATAAACATGAATGATAACCCATGTTGTATTATCATTTATGGTGACCTCATCAATTAAAATCAAGATAAATTGTGCATTTTTACTTTTTCTTTTAGATCCTCCTTCTCAATCATGTCTATAGATTTTGGCATTTCCCAAGCACTAGTATCTAACCAATGGGATTGTGAAATGTTATGAAATACATTATGTTGGAACAAAATCTTATAATCTAAAATTTTTGATATAGGACTAAATTTTTTCATAATGTGATAAATGGTAGACAACTATACCTTTTTATCATGAAGGTTAGCTAGAGTAACATTTTTTAACTTAGCTATTATTTTGTCTCCTTTCTCAACAATATTTTTTAGATTTTTATGATCATCTCCATATACTAGTGCATACATTATATGCATGCATTATATTTAATCTTTCCTTTTATGTGTTTTCAGTGTGTGTCCATCTTTTTGTTTTATCGGTACATACATTTTCCACAATGTTTCTCTATTTTATCCAACATAATTTGCATTTTATGGTCATTTCGTAGTGTACAACTACATATTATACATATACATTCTATTGGAGTATCATTTACATTATTTATTTCAACTGGATCAATGAATGGATATCTAGCTACCAAGTTGAACTTAAATAAACTTTCAATTATCCATGTATTTTTCTTCTTTCACACATATTTATTAGTATGGCCTTCAACTAAATTTTGTGTTTCATGATTATAATTCTTATCTAGTATTTAAATCTCATTATCATGGATATCACATAGTTTCCTCCTCCATCACATAAAATTCTGAGTATAATCTTTAATTAAAGTTCATGTTCCATGATATCTAGAATTCTATTCCTATACTTTCACCTCTTCCCCTTGAGGCATTGCATACTCATACTATGATATGTATTCAAGTGTTGGCATGTCATCATTAAAAAATATCTTCAAATGTTAACATGAAATTATATCATTCAACTAGAATGCCATTATTTGTTGGTTTTATCTCTCCATTTAAGAGGATTTACCTTTAGATTGTTATTGAACCTTACTATGAAACTAAAAAACAATTAATCATTTAACATAATACCTATGGATATATTTGGTTTGTATGCTAGTTTCTTGGGGTTTTAATCAAGTTGGATACAATAAGATAATAAGGTTTTTTATCATCTGATTATCCCACACGTGTAACATTTTCAATAGACAACATGAAAAGGATAGATTATAATATAGACACCAATGTTGTTTTAAGACACAAATGGCAATAGGAAACACTAGAGCTACATATATCTTGTGACATAATATCTAGCATGTTGCACTAGAGCTATCAAGTGGAAAGGAAGATTTTATACTACACTGGAGCTGTCATGTGGCACTGGTACTATCGATTGATAGGGTAGCTGTCATGTAGCACTTGAGATCTCAAGTGACATGATATATGTCATGTGATTCTGATGTTGTCATGTGATAATAAGGATGTCATGTGGTTCCTGTATTATTGTGAAACACCTAGGTAGTCATGTGACACTTGAGCTATCATGTGACATAATCTTTACATTAATGTCATCCAACTCTTTGTCATGTAACAACATTTATTGTAGGTAGGTGATGACTATATAATGGTGAATAATCTCATATTGACATCTAATGAAGTGGTGAACTATATTTATATGTGTGAAATTTATTTTAAATAGTAGGCGAGTTGACCTAGAAAACTAAAAAACACCCATACAATTTAGGTGAATCCATGTTGTTCACTACCCCTTAAAAATTCCAAATTCCATTTAATAATATCAAAATATTCATGAATCAGAGAAAAATCACCACTATAATTTACCCTAGGATGACTAGATGAGTTTGAGGCCCTCTTAAGAGTAGTGGCTATGTAGGTGACACCCACTAATAGATTGGTATTTGGAGTTAGTTCAACATCATGAGCCTAATAACCCATTTTTTACAAATACACTATGAACAAAATGAACTAAGGTTACACTATTTGATAAAGAATGATAACACATGATCTGTATCTAAGCACACCAAAGTGAAGGTGAAACAAAACCTAAGATATCACAGGTGGTCATATCCAAATCCAACAAGTATTATCTAATAAACACC
>JARHVA010004719.1:187500-242500 GCA_037957365.1 Torreya grandis | reverse complement strand
CCCTATAAGGGTTTCATGGAAAGGTTTTTCCCACATTTTTCTTCATATTTTGAACGTCATTTTTGGTTTTAAAAATATTAATCCATCTACCATCACATGTTCAATATCTATGGTAAGATGGGCAAGGGTGAGTAATTTTCCTTAGTCCATTTTCCTTTAATTAATTTTGATATGAAAAATAGTTGGGAGATAAGTATTATAAAAATGGCATGTGATAAACAATCAATAAATTAAAGTAGGATGTCTACTAAAATGTTCTCTCTCTCTCTCTCTCTCTCTCTCTCTCTCTCTCTCTCTCTCTCTCTCTCTCTCTATACATATATATATATATATATATATATATATATATATATATGTATATGTATATATATATATATATATACACACACACATATATATATATACACACACACACACACACACACACATATATATATATACATATATATACATATATATACATATATATATATATATATACATATATATATATATGTATATATACATATATATATACATATATATACATACATATATACATATATATACATACATATATACACACATATATATATATATATATACATACATACATATATATATATATATATATATATATATATATATATATATATATATATATATATATATATATATATAATCACATAAAAATGCAATTTGTAAAAATTGAGCATGACTTGTGACTTCAAAACCATAGGTATTTCCTGCTTGCTTGCACAACCCACTAGCCATATTTTCACTACTTCCCAGTCACCCAAAGGATTCTTAAATTAACCCTAGCTACCCCAAACTCATCTCCTTAGCATAGAGATATCTCCTAAGGTTCATGTCCCCTTGGAAAATAGTGCCATAATTTGGAATATAGTGATGGACCCTAAGGTCTCCACTTTCCAGTGTTACTTTCCAAGTCACTCTTAGCCTCAAATGGTCATATTTCCTTGAATCCTTATATTTTTCCCTATCAGCCTAACATGAAATCATCTAAACTAAGATCATTAGTTTCCCCATAAAATCCTATTCAAGTGTCATTTATAAGGGTGGGTAATCATTTAAAATGAATGAGCTGGAAATACACTAAGTACACTCAAGAAAATCTTCCTATTCTCTACATATAGTTAACCACTACTATTTTCGACCTACTCTAGTTCCTGCATAAGTCACGAGTCATCTCAATCTTGCCCATATTTACATAATACTTGCTTTTCATATACAATATTGCACAATACACATTCAATTTGGGATAACTACATTGGCCTTGATCCATCCTTGGAGTATTGATATGTAGGCAATGTGCCCACATGGGGTGTGATTGTATGTTTAGTTTATAATATGTACTAACCCCTTTTCCCAGCTGATTCAAGACTAATTTTAAATCCTAAGGAGGAACCAGGACCCTAGAGGATAGAATCAATTATACACAGAGCTTCACAAATGATCAAGACCTAAGATTCTAGAGATAGATCCTCCCAGAGTATTATAATAGAACCTATAAAGCTCAGAAGATGCATATCAGAAGGACTATAGAGCCAAAAATAGGACTATAGCACTTTATCTCAAAGTGTCTAGGTCTTGGTGCTACTATCTAGGTATAAAATAATTTTTTTGATCTTATTTCAGACAATCTACCTAGTCAACTAAGCAACTTGCAGTTCTAGAATCCTTTGTCTTAGTCTAGAGATCAACTAAGTTCATTCTCTATCCCGTTGTTTGCTATTTTTAGTAATTATTTGATAAAATGTAGATTTATAAAATTAGTAGGTTAATTAAGGCACATTTATTTATATATTTTCTATATTAATCTAGACCTCTTTACTAATTAGGAAATTAAACTCTCAATTTCCCAAAAGCAGTAAAACATTTGGTGAACTTGACTTACTTCAAATCTTTGCACAAAAACCCTAGAAACCCTGGGGATATTTATCTTTGATTTTTATCCATATTTTTTTAATTTTTCCTTAATTAAAAAATCAATAAACTAAAAATCTAAGTGCAATAGTTTCAATGATTCACTAAAACCCTAGTTTTCACATATTAGGTCTTTTTTGCATGAAACCACTTTTAGACCACTAGGAAAAATATTTTGATAATTTTAGAAATATTCTCATATTTTTCTTAATATATTTGAATTCAAATCTACTAATTCTCAATAAAATTTTCAAATTATTCCATTAATTTTGGAAATAAAAGTCATTTCAAACCCTAGTTACATCACTTAATTTCTAGTCATTTTCTAAAATATTCATCTTATTTTCTACAAATTTTGATTGGATATTAAAATAATAAAAAAATCATTGTCAAATTCAAAATTTCATAGTATTATGCAAATAATATTCCTGAAAAATCCCTAGGTGCATACACTAGGTCTTATTACATCTTGAGGTATCACCTTACATACGTAGCCAAATTGCAAAAATGATACTTATTTCCAAATATTTGTTACATTTATTGCAAATAATAAAGAAACTATAATAGGCCCTATCATGTACTTAAATGATGATGTTTATCACATGTTAGTACAAAGTTTCATTCTTTGCTTTGCATGTTTTCCTTTTATTGTATATAATGATATTCAATAATGTATTGTTACATATGTTAAGACACTTATTGCCCCATCTCCCATGGAACTTGTCCTCCATAATGACTACTATTACATGGTTGATTTCACCATCTCACATGTTATTACCCATCACTAGAGATCCCAACTAGCACCCTTCATGACTCCACCTCCCCACCCTATTGATTATCTATGCTTTCCTCCTACACACACTACTAATCCTATAAAGATAGTGTATAATGTAGTTAAAGATGTTACTCAACCTACCATTATCCCACTTCCCCACCTTATGAATTATCTACACTCTCCTCTCGTACACACTATTAATCCTATATGGATAATGGATAATACAATTATAGATGTTACTTGATGTGCCATTAACCCTCATCTACCCACCCAAGAACCTCACGATCCACTTGTTCCATCCCATACCTAAGTGATGCCTATTAAATAATTAGATGAAACCAAGGCATATGATATTGTAGATTAGTTGCACAATACTCTAGCAAAAATTTCAATGTTAGAATTGCTCTAAAAAGCTATTATGTTTAATGACATTCTTTATTAGGCACTAACTCAGACTTCCATGCCAGCTAACTCCAAGCCTGCTTATTTTTGCATTCATGGTTAATACACTAAAACTATCAAATATGTCATTTATTTTTATTAACATGACACACCATCTCACATAGTTATTGATCAAAATTTACCACTATTCATATATATTCAAATTAAAACTACTACAATAAAGAGAGTTTTATGTGATAGTGGTGTCATAATAAACATATGCAATCACATTCTTATAGGCTATGGGTGTAGATATGGAATCCATGCAAAAATCATATAATACCATTAAAGGGTTTGATGATATACCATGTCAAACATTGGACACCATTGTATTAGATATAATAGTAGAGCCAAAAACCCTTACTACCTAGTTTTAGGTTATGCCTAGTCCTCTCCATTATAATCTTTTACTTGGATGACCATGGATACATGATATGCAAGTAATTCCTTCTACTCTACACCAATATGTCAAGTTAATTCATGATGGATATCTCTACACATGTCCAAAAAATAATTAGCCATTCAGATACTACCAAGTTATAAAGTCATCTTTAACTATTTTTCTAGATGGGATAGATTCTGTAATGGTGCATTCACCACCTCATCATATTCCTCTAGATAAAATATATACTTATGTGGTAAGAGAAACTAAAACATATAATACTTTATAAACTCTATCTTCTCAACCAATTATAATATATCTAGTCACTCTAGCAGTCATAGTAAAAACATCTATTAAACTTACACCATCACCAATAATAATTTGAGTAGTGCTAGTTACTCATATAGACATAATCCTTCAAACTAATATAAATACTCTCCTAGTATCATCACCTTCTACTACTATAGTTGTTGAGACTTATATATCATAATTACACTATCTAGTAAATTCAAAGTTATCTTATATGCACGATGTTGATACAAATTTGCATGCTACCTTAGACAATGATGATACAAAACCCATACTCACATATGATTATCTATATGTATTAAAATTTATGGTAGTTGTACTAGGAGAATATTGAGATGATTCTAGAGCACTTATTAGTCATCCTATAGTTAACATGGTCACTTCTATAATGAAAAGGATAGTCATTTAGATCTAGATAGGCAGTACACAACATCGACCATAGATTTTTCTATAGATGTTACTTGGTCATAAATTAATCAAGCTCACTTTAGTATGACACAGATCTATCAACAGATTATTACAAAAGGAAGGTAAGCCATTTTTCCTTTTTTATAGGATCACTATCCATGATACTAACTCATTTCCAATTTTACAACATCGATTGGATAAATTACCAAATTAAGGCATTATTCAAATCACAACTCCACTAGCAGCGCTAGCACCACTTCTAATAAAATCACTCATTAACATGGCTAAATGACCAAGACCAAAAACAACATATCCACCACTAGACCAACCTTTAGTTCTTCTTTGAGTTGATGATAACATGAACACATCATTTCCAATATATGATGATACTAATGATGATGATCTCGATGCAATCAATAATGGTCATAACTTATTCCTCTATTTTTATCCCTAGTAGCCTCCATCTCATGATCCCTTCCCACCCTAGCCTATTATCTATTCTATTACAATGTTATGTTTTTACATACTTTCCTTTCTCTCATATTCTATACATAGTTTGTTTTACATGATTGTACATAACTTATTCCAAAAATACAAAAAAATACAAACTTAAAAGAAATATAAAAATATGTCAAGTATATGCATCATATGTGTTGTTATATTACTAAAACACTATGTTAGACTTATACTATGTTATTCTATGGTACTTGTTTGTCAATTTATCTATATTACCATGCTTTACTTGATCTTCTTTTAAATGTGTGTACTACATCTAGATCCTTGATTGCTTTAATCCACCCATCGAGGGGGCATCTTACATCTACATTCTAGATACATATCGATACATCTACCCATTGGGAACACACTCAACATGAATACACCATTGACATTATCTCATTCTTAAAATACACACTTTAGATATCTTGTTGTAGTATGTTCCTTACTTGCTTACATAGATATTACAGCAACATACATTAGAATTTATCACACTGCTATATTTCATAGCATATACATTAGTCTTGTATTACATATCTTGTATACTCTTTCTTCTCACTTTTTATAGTTAGATACATGTTTACTTCTTCCATTAATTTGCATGCTTCAACTCTTTACTTTGATTCTCTAGATGTGTTTGTATTTTCTAGTTCCTATTTGCTTCTTATTTGCATTTTAGGACATTTGACAAATGTCTTTTGCTCTTATTTATATGTGTGTGCCTTTGGAAATTTACCAATGTCTTTTGTGTGTGCCTTTCTATGTGCTTTTGGTCCTTGTGCCAATATTTGATTATTCCTTTGATGTGTATTTGTGGTATTTGAACATGCCTTATATGCCTTGCATGCTTATTTGGCCCCTTGGACACTCTCGTGTGTTTCTTGCTTCTTACTTAGTATGCTTGTTTACTTGATCATTTCTTTTTGTGCAAAATGCCATGATTCCAATCATGCATTTACCTTGATTCTTGGATGCCATGATGGACATCATGCTCCATCCCTCCATGCTAATCACAACTAACATCTCACATTCTAACTTTCTCTTAGACACATACTATTACATTCTTATATCTATCTAGGCATACCCTTGTAAATATAACAATCTCTCTTTACAACTTTTGCTAATCTTGAGATAATGAATATCAATGCTTTGTCAAACATTTTCGACACACTTATAGAGCTTCTTATTTTGAGGGAAGTCATGGAATGGTCTTCATTCCTACCCTCAAATAAGGGGAAACAAATAAGGTTTTTGTCACAAAGATGAGATCTTCTACTGGTAAAAGAATTATAGTTTTATATCAGTTCAGTTTAGATTCCAAAATTTAGTACAAGTAGGCTAAATCAGGTAGACAACAAAAAACGTAGTCCAATTTTTAGTTTTGGCTCTAGAAAATAGCACCAAAAATGGCACTATAGCACTAGACCCCAAAGTGTCTAGTTTATGGTGCTAGTGTCTAGATAGTAGAATTTATAGTTTGTATAGAATTAGGTAGAGGGGTGAGTTTAGTCACATTTTTTTCATAATAGTATAGTCCAAAATCTAGTAGTTTTTATCACTTTTCTACTCAAAGAATCCAAATACATAGGGCATCATTCATGACATGAGGGTTTCAACTTATAATTTAAACATGGTAGTTGATACAACTTTTAGTTCAGAATCTATGTTCTAGACACCAGTCATTGGGGGAAAAATACATCGCACATGGGCCTTCTCTTTTCCAAGTTTAGTATATTTTCTTGCATATTACTAATAGTTGTGTGACTTAATCCATTTGTAGGTTATTGGCATCACTTTCAAGTAAACTTTTATATATGTTTCCTTCCTAAGTATCCAAGTTCTCAAGTTGATTCTAGTTTTGGAGGGGCTTTTTATATGAGTTCCAATCTACATCTTTTAAAGTGGCCAATATTAGCCTAGTTTTCAGTTACATTCAGCTATCCATGCCAACATTATTAGATTACAACACGTTCATGGGCTTCATGATCCATCTCATATGACATTCATCTTATACCAGTATCTTTTTATTCAGTTTCACATTGTAAGGAAATGATGGGGCCAAAGGTTTAGCTAACCTTTATATTCTTGAGCCACCTATTTAGAGGGATTGGACACATAGTCTAGACATCCATTAACACACGCATGATTCATTAACTTTGAATAATTGGTGATGATGGAGCCAAAGATCCTACCTTTGCATTCTTAAGCCACTTTTTAGGGGATTAAGCACTTAACTCATCCATCGATATAACTCTTGCTTTTTTATTCATGCAACATCACTCAACACAATCCAATAGCATAATAGGTTTTCTATTGGTTTGTGTAATCGATGAGGTATATTCATTCCTTGCTCTCTCTTTACTTAGATTTATATGTTCTTATTTTAGATATAATGTATCTAATAATAATTGATCTACTTTCACTTTCCTTATTTGTAAATTCACATAATACAACATGTTCTCACCATCCATAAATCTAATATCACATAGCTTCTTGAGCTTAGCTTGATAGATAAGTTTAAGTACACTTTTATTTTTTCTCATTTATCCTATTATTTCTCTTAGCTTCATAATTAGAATAAATGGCGGGAATGTAATAACATAAAAAGGCAATTTATACAACTTGATCATGACTTGTGACTTCAAAACCATAGGTCTTTTCTACTTGCTTACAAAACCCACTAGGGATGTTTTCACTACTTCCCAATCACTTGAAGTCTTTCTAAATCAGCCCTAGTTTCCATGGACTCCTCACCTTAGCACAAACTTATCCCCGAAGGTCCCTATCCCCTTCGACAATAGCACCATAAGTTGGACTATATCACTGGACCCTAGGGTGTTCACTTTCTAGCACTATTGTCCAAGTCACTCTTAGCCTGAAATGATTAGATTTCCTTAGATCCTTATCTTTTTTCCTATTATCCTAACATGAAGTCATCTAACCTAGGATCATTATTTTCCCTATAAAAGCATATTCAAGGGTCATTTAAAAGGGTGGCCAATCATTAAAAAGGCATGAGGTAAAAATACACTAAACATACTCAAGAAAATCTTTGTATTCTCTTCATATAGCCAACCACTGCTATTTATATCCTACTTTAGTTCCCACATAAGTCACGAGTCATCTCAAGCTTGCCTAGATTCACATAATACTTGGATTGCATACACACGATTTTATACTACACATTCAATTTGGGAGAACTACATTGGACATGATCCCTTCTCAGAGTATTGGTATGTAGGCAATGTGCCCACACATGGGGTGTGATCGTAAATTTAGTGCAAAATACACAATAACGCTTTTTTCCAACTGAATCAAGACCACTTATTAAGCTTAAAGAGGAACTAGGACTTGGGAGGTTAGAATCAGTTGCACACGAAGCTTCATGGATGATCAAAAGACCTAAGATTCAAAACACAAAGTCTCCCAAAGTATCATAATAGAACCCAAAAATCTCAAAAAAAGTAAATCAAAGGGACTATAGCACCAAAAATATGACTATAGTGCTGGACCTCCAAGTGTCCAGTTTTTGACACTACTATCTAGGTAGGAATAGACTTCTAGGTCCTATTTTTGATAGTCTACCTAGTCAGCTTAGTAATTTTTAGTTCTAAAATCCTTTGTCTTAGTTTAGAGATCATCTAAATTCACTCTCTATCCAGATCATCTAAATTCACTCTCTATCCACTTGTTTGCTATGTTTAGTAATTAATTGATCAAATCTGGATTTAATAAATTAATAGGTTAATTAAGGCACATTTATTTACATATTTTTCAAATTAATCAAAACCTCTTTACTAATTAAGAAATTAAATGCTTAGTTTCACAAAAATAGTAAAACAATATGTGTGTGTGTGTGTGTGTGTGTGTGTGAGAGAGAGAGAGAGAGAGAGAGAGAGAGAGAGAGAGAGAGAGAGAGAGAGAGAGAGAGAGAGAGAGAGAGAGAGAGAGAGAGAGAGAGAGAGAGAGAGAGAGAGAGAGAGAGAGAGAGAGAGAGAGAAGGTGTTTCTTGGTTCGTAGGATGAGGTACAAGACTAGAAGCAATGCCTAGTATAACTTTTCTTCAAACAAATATTTTTTTTATTTCTTATATTATAAATACTGAAATGTAATATTCATGACCATATTTTTGAGTCATTGGTTTGGGGTTGACTTGGGGTTGTCTAGGTAAGTCCATTGATGATGGAAATCAGATGAGAAGTGAACCCCTTCTTGCCTTGGATTTGAAGCCTATAATTATAATTTGAATATTATTAGGGATTATAAGTAATTTAAATACAAATGTAATACATTATATTTGGATATTTTGTGCCTTTTAACAATTATAATACTAACTATTTGCCTTATACTTATAGCTTTATTTGTATAATGAAAGAAATTTTACAATAAACATTTGAATTAAGTTTGATTATTTTTCTCTATTTTGTACACTCTTTAATGTGAAGTGTAATGGATTGATGAATGAAAATGTGATTTTATTTGTGATAATTAAATCATATTTAAGTTCAAGGTGTCTTAAAATACATGTTCTATTATGCATAGTGAAATACTAATTGATACTTTTCTTGAAAGTTCGTAAAAACCCTTTATATAACTTAAGGCCTTAAAGAGTCTATATTGGCCTTATAATTCTTATAAATATAAAAAATTACACAAACATCCAAAAATTTGTTTTTTCATTAACTATACTCCACTATAAACATGTAAAGTTGTATGGATTAATTTTTTGAGTAAGGGAAATAAATAATATGTATTTGTGAAATCAAAAATACTATTATGCCCCTAGTCTTGAACAAAAAATGGCCCATTTGCGATAAATTAATTTTAAAAGTTTATGAAGCATAATGTAGCTAGAGATAATTTTACAATATATATTTTGATATTTTTTTGAGGTGGATAATAAGAATTGAGAATTTTTTTAGTAAGTTTATTTCCCTTATTAAATTTTTGAAAATTTTAACTCTATAGGCCAATTTATCTATACACAGGGCCTTTTTCTATAGGGTATCACCCTTTCTTTATATTTTCTATCTATAAAGAGGTGGTCATCCATATGAATGTGCAATAAATATTTTAATGACCAAAAAGGAAAATGTGATGTTCTAAGCACACATGTCATTATTCCATCCATATGACTCCATGCGTGTGCATAATTAGGTGGTTTAGGTTTTTCACATATTTTATTTAAAATTAGACTAATGGATTAATAACCCTTCAATTTGATATAAACCTATAGGAAAATATTTCAATTGTAGATTAAAATAATATACATAAATGGCTATTTACAATTATGATTCAAACATAAAAATTCAAATATTAAAACAAACAAGTAGAATAAGGATAGAGATGAACTCAACTTAATTATCACACTTCCCTGATCTAGATACGTTTGTTCACTATAGTGATGATGTGTAAAATGAAAATTATTCTATTTTTCTCGATAATAACTATTAGTAAACATTATGGACTATTAATCTAGACCGACATTAAACAATTTGGACCCTTGATGAAAGAATCTAATATACTGTGTGATTATTTTCCTTCATTAACAATGCCTTTTTTTTCCTTCTCAAGCTTCTGAATATGCATAGATGCACTTGA
This sequence comes from Torreya grandis, assembly GCA_037957365.1. Classification (NCBI taxonomy): domain Eukaryota; kingdom Viridiplantae; phylum Streptophyta; class Pinopsida; order Cupressales; family Taxaceae; genus Torreya; species Torreya grandis. The sequence goes on along the minus strand of JARHVA010004719.1, from coordinate 232,163 downwards.
AATATAAAACCCTAGTTTCTCACACAAGCACTTGGGACATCAAATGGTTGGGTTGGGGGTTAGGAATCAGCCAAAAGAGATTTAGTTAGACTGAACTTGGTTATCTATCATTGATCAACCAAGCACTAAAATACATCAACACTTCTTACAAGATGTATCCAACTCGGATTGAGGTCTCCTACTAATATGTATGTGTGCAATGGTAAATGTAATCTTAAATTATCTTTATCATATTTTAATCTTTAAAAAAAAGTGTAAAATATAACTTTAAATATTTTCTATGTATCTATAATGGTTTAATATAATAAATATGTAATTTTGTAAAACTCTTGTAATGTTATAATGTTTGTCCTAAATAACTCATAGCAACTATGTATCTATAACAAGATATTTTTAAATTTGAATTAAATACTTAAACAAACCTAAAAATATTTTAAAAAAGGTCAAATGCAATGACTATAAAAGGAAATGACTATAAAATGAAATGCGACAATAGTGTGTGATGATCCTGACCTTTTGAGTCAGTTCCATCCATTTGCATTTCAATGTTTGTTCTTAATATTTATGTGTTTTTTCATTTATTTCGATCCTAAACTACTATAATATTGTTCGAATATATTCTTTTGAAATATGATTTTTATGTGCAAGGGTTTCGATGTGGAAGACACATGACTAAATTGTTAAAGATTGGTTTAGATAATGTAGATTCGAAGGTATTAGAGGAGGCTGGTTTGGCACATGTTGGCCAATTACATCGACTTGTTTATAAAGTTCACTTCATTACAATGTTGGCGAAGAGATGGACCGGTCCACCCTTAAGATTTTTGAGAGTTTTTCTATTGACCGGTCTAAACTTAACATGTTTCTTTCTAAATCAAGGTCTATGGGCTATTGAATCACACTTTCTAACGGTGAATAAAAATAACCATGTATATTCCGTGCACATATAAACAATAATCCGATTGCTTTTTAGATATATATTAAATGTAGAAGAGAAATCACATTCCTTTAATTCTTATAAGTAGGTCTGAATTTTCACCATTTCTCTGCTTGATATAGAAATTTAATGAGAGTTAGATTTTGCAGTTTTTATAAGCTCATATCCCACAGCTTCTGCTAACTATTAGTTTCTTCTTAAAGTATATGAATTGAAGTAATTTTTTAGAGTTTGTATTATATTGAAATTTAAATGTTTAAGACGTCGAATTTTTAGAACAATTTTTAATAACAGAAGAGTTATATTATGTAATATTATTACTATAGCTTTTAACAACCAAAATAAAAATAAAAATATTTATAAAATAAAATAGCGGAAAAATAGTTAGCCATTTTAGAATCTCGACTGACAAGTAACATGGAAATGATATATATATATATATTCGACTGACAAGTAACATGGAAATTATATATATATATATATATATATATATATCATTTTCATTTTACTTGTCAGTCGAGATTCCAAAATGGCTAACTATTTTTTCGCTATTTTATTTTATAAATATTTTTATTTTTATTTCGGTTGTTAAAAGCTATAGTAATAATATTACATAATATAACTCTTCTGTTATTAAAAATTGTTCTAAAAATTCGACGTCTTAAACATTTAAATTTCAATATAATACAAACTCTAAAAAATTACTTCAATTCATATACTTTAAGAAAAAACTAATAATTAGCAGAAGCTGTGGGATATGAGCTTATAAAAACTGCAAAATCTAACACTCATTAAATTTCTATATCAAGCAGAGAAATCGTGAAAATTCAGACCTATATATATATATATAATGTATTTCATTAGTTGTGCAAGAGATAGTTATATGTAATGTATTTGAGATTTATAGTTTCAGAATTATACATTGATTTAGTTAAATTCCGGCCCTGACTAATTGTTGAGAAGATTATAAAGCAATAAAATCCCAGGTCTGACTTAATATCAATTCCATTATATTGGCTGCCATTGTCCGAAATTGTGATTACAGAGTTGCTAACAACATAAGAAATGAACACTCTATTCACTTTTTATGGTGGTGCAACAGAAGGAAACAGATTTTTGATAAGAAAATGGGTTGATAAAACAACTAAATTTAATATTAATTTATTATAATTCCATTACATTGGCTGCGATCGTCGAAATGGACACTAGAGAAATGCTCCAAACGTACTTACACACGGCCCCAACAGAAGGAAATGCCAGGTCCCTTATCACAACTCTCATTGGAACAAGACACATGGTCTGGATTAAGGCGACGAAACCGCGGAACTGCCAGAAAATAAATAATTTAGATTAGAGGGATTCAACAATGTAAGTGACTCTAAAATCTAACCCATCATTTGTTCCCGAACTGGCTATATAAATATCGACTGTTATTTAAACTTAATTTATATACACATCGAATCTTTGATAGCCATACCAGGAGGTTGTGCCACAGACCGGCTTGGAGACAAGAAAAGTAAGGAGATTAAAAGTGCAAATACAAAAAGAAAGAAGCCCATTTTGAATGCCATAATCTTACACAAAAAAGGCTATGGAAAAGAATACATTGCTAATTGAACAAGCATTCCTTATATAGAAAACAGGAGACATTAGATTACATTTTTATGGTCGCTCTTACCACCGCGTCAGTCTTGAACTACGCAATGACGGCTATACAAAATATTGCATTATGACTGTAACAAATCTTCATTATATACAAAACAAGAGACTTTTTGGAAGACTTCTAATAATGCAACGACTTCAAATGAAAATTTTGAAAAGTCGAAAATACAGACAATCAACCAAACGAATGAGCAAAGACAAAATACAGCTCATCATAAACAGAGACCCGACACTTATAATGTTATGACTGCAACAAGTCTTCCTTCTATACAAAATAAGAGACTTTTTGGAAGACTTAGTAAGTCTTCCTTCTTTCCCAATGCGTTTGACCAAAGTACAGCTCATCATAAACATAGACCGGTGTTATGTCTTGAACCACCACCTTCCTCACACTTACGGAACGCCATTTGTTGGGAAAAACAACAAAATATGATCGAACAGTTCATAAAGCATATAATGTTTTTATAATAATATGTATTTTTTTTTCTCGTGCTTTCAATTTAGATAATTTGAATTAGTGAATACACATATGTGAAAGAATTAATTAAATGTAGAATTAAATAATGTATATTGTAAAAATGATTTTCTTCTTGATTTTCTCAAGAGTAACATTATAAGTTGGAGCATTCAAATGAGGTCATGGAGTTATTATGTGGTTGTTCCTCTCTGTGGAAGAATGCTTCGATAGTAATAGAAGGGGCGGATAGGGTTTCTACTAGGGGTTGGTGTATGACAACTACAAAATTATTTCAAATGCTTTTCATTCTTGTGGGGAGTTTTGCAAAGAGTCAATTTTTAGGGTTCTGCCTAGTTCTAATCTGTTTCTGGTACCCAGGAGTCAGAATCCTTTGGCAAAGCCTTCTAAGGAGGAAGTAGAGGTGGTGATTGGTTCAGGGAGCAAAACAGAAGCAAAGTTGCAATAGAGAGTGGCCCTACAAATAGCTTGTTTCAGGGATGTTCCTTTAATTTTTTTAACTCTCCAATTCTAGAGATATCAAATGTTGAAATTTCAATGATAGGATTGGATAGAAGGCCCAAGTCCATATTTGGAAGATGTGTGGGGAAGAGACCTTCATGGGAAGATCTTCAAAATTGGTCAAAAGCAACTTAGCCTTTTGTTAAAAGCTCCCTCTCTCGATATTGCTAAATAGTTTTTTATGCTCCTATTTCAATCTACTAAAGACAAAGATTTTGTGTGGTCTAATAGACCTTAGATTGTTGGTAGGTAGGGGATGTTTATGTGTCCTTGGGCCCCTTTTTTGACCCATATTCTTTGGTTATCTCCTAAGCTTAGGTTTCGGTAAGATTTTATAAGCTTCCCTTGGCCTTGCATGCCCTGGGCTCTTTAAGCAGTTGGTCAACAAGCTAGGTATTTTTGTTAAAATCAGTGAAACCCTTCAAGTTAATTAGAGTTTTATCAGGGTGTGTGTTATGATTGATGTCTCCAAACATTTTCATCATTCCATTCAGATTGTTTCTTCTCATAGATTGTGGACACCATTTATTAACTTCAAAGGACTACCCTTTAGATGCTTCAAATGTAATTAAGGTGATCATAAAATTGCTTCATGTCCCAAGAAGGGTTTTGAAGGATCTCATGCAATGATTTTGAAAAATTGGGTCGAAAAGATTGGATGTCCTAATCAAGGTTTGGTTCATAATATGTTTTTTTTCCTTTCAAATCCACTTCTATTGAAGTTCCTTCTTTGGTAGTCCTTTAAGAAGTTTAAGACAATCCTAAAACATGGGTGTGGATTCAGCTACAACTCACGGTTTGAATGGTTTGGAGGAAGGGTAGCCTTCTCCTTCTATTTTGGAAGGGTAATTAGCGATTAAGAATCCAAGGGGACAATTTTAGATCAGGATTATCCATTACCTGAAGCATCTCACTAGAGGGAAGTATTAGAAGAGGTTGGTGATGATTGGGAGGAGGAAGAAGAAGAACTGGTTAGCAAGGAGATTCTATTTATTGATCAACATTATTGGGGTTTGAAGACTCCAAATTATGGAAAGAATGGAAAAGATGTAGGAAAATAGAAGTAGAAGGTTGTTCATTGATGCTATCAATTCCATTGATGATGGCACTCAGTGCATAACAAAATCTTTACATTCTAGCAAGGACAGGTGCATGTTGGCAACTAGAGGAGGATTCTCTTTTTGGCTGCATTTATTGCATTTAGATGAGAAATTTAATTAGTCGTTATATTTTTAACTTTTAGTTTTCTTAGATTTTATTTATGGGTTTGGTATTAAATTTTTACCTTTAAAAATTTTCCTAATTAGTTGGGGGTTTTTACGTAGTAGTGTGATCAAATTTGGTAGTTGGGTTTACATCTCTAGGAGACTAGGGCTCCTCATGTGCCCATGAACATGTTAAAGCTATGGATAAATTATGATATCTATTAAAATAAATAAAACACTCGCTCTTATTTTTGGTTTTATGTTTCGATCATTAACTTTAATTTATTATTATTATAAGTTTTTTTTTCTTGATGATGGATTATGGTTAGGGATCTAAAATGGTGAGTAAAAATAGGTACACAATATTTATAAAAAATCTAATCTAATTTTTTTATGAAATATAAAAACATAATAAATTTATAACTTTTATATTTAAACAAAATTTGTGTGACTATTTAAATGTAAGTAAATTAAATTAATAAAAATATATTAGAATCATTATAACTCCTTGAAATATGTAAATTGAACTATAGTATTTTAATTATATATATATATATATATATATATATATATATATATATATATATATATATATATATATATATATATATATATATATATATATATATATATATATATATATATATATATATATATATATATATCCTCTCATAATCACGTATCTCATCACATTGTCATTATGGCCACTTTTCCTCGTTTCTCATTTATTTCAACATAGATTTATATTAAATAGTGTTATGTATTTATGCAATGTGCTCTTGAGGATTTAAATCATGAATTCCTAAGAATTAGAGCTTTCTTTTTTTAATTGAAATAAGAGGCATTAAAATTCAAGGTGGAAGAGGCTTATAAATACCATTATGTTCAATTTTGAGATAGCATGTACTACCTAAAAATTGGTGAATTGATCTTTTAATAAATTTTTATTCGTATTATATATTAGTAACCGATCAACAAAGTCTAATTATTTGATAATATAATTGTAACTCACTTAGGCTCATTACATATAACATACATTTTTTTCCAACTATCATGTTATATTTTTTGTTCAAACCCTTTTTCTAGCCCACGAAAATGCTCTCAAAAAATTTCTACGCATGGCACCTTGCAAAGCTTTTCATGCTCAAAGGGTTGTGTGATTGTCTTTTTTCTATTCAATATATCCATGAGGTGGTCCCATAAATAGTGACCAATAAGGAACTTAGTATTTGATGGTTTCCACTTTGATTTCTATCAAACCCTCTAAAATACAATTGGCCTAGATTTAGACCATGTATATCTTGAGTTTTTAAAAACCAATTCATTGGGCCCAAACTTAATCAATGTAACATTAAATTATTTTTTAAAGGTAGTAACCATGAGCACTTCAAAAATTAGTGACTAATCACATTTTGAATGGGTCCTATATGATCAAAGACAAAGTCATTGCTATGTGATTGAGGTATCTCATAACAATAACTCATCAACTTGAGAAAACATGGTTCATATGCTACAAATACATCCGAGACAATGTTAGTACTATCTAGGATAACATGAACTAATGTAGAACCACTCAAAAAATATTCTGTTAGATAATATTGCATTTGAGAAAGCCTAGGATATAATTAAATGGACATTTATTATTTCTATATTAGACATGCTATTGGATTTGGCCCAATGTTTTTGGGTAGTGTTAACATTATATTCCAAGATGTTTATGCATGCAATACCTTTAGTCATTCTCATTTGAATTTTTTTGTCTCTTTAGGGATCTATCAAATAAGGGTGTCCTCTATCCCCATCTTTGTATGTTTTTATCATTGAAGAATGCATCTATGTTTTAATTAAATATACATCTATAGGTTTCGATCAAGTCATCTCCCTTGTTGACTCTACCTTTATCCTTGTTAATTGTGACTTTTAATATGAATCTTTATAACTTATTTAGAATAATATTCCCCTATAGTAAATTATATGGCATGCCTTAACATTTTTTCCATTCCTTAGGCTCCCAAATTTATTAGTGAAAATCCTAGTGCTTTAGAAAATGTAATAGCTCAATTCACCCATGGTTGGATGATTTAAAATCAAGGTAGATTGAGCATGGGGAGTAGTTTATCTCTTTTAGGATACCCTTTATCTTTAAATAATGTCCCTACAACCTTTCAAATTATCAAGTTTCACATTGAGAAGATAAGATTCAATTTTGGGTTACCAAACCCCTCTTCATGACTCGCAGTAGGTCACTAATAAAATTTGCATAACTTCCCATGTTTACTACTACTTATATTATGAAATTTTAAAGGCTTATATAAACAAGGTGGAACACCATCTTATATACTTCCTTGTGGAAAAATTGAAATGTTATATCTACTTACGCATGGTCTCTTATTAATTTTTGGGATACCTAAACAATTAGAGAACTAGGTTTGCCTGATATTAAACTCAAATGGACTACCCTATTCATTAATAAAATAATGATAACACTAGAAGGGGAAGATTACTTGAAAGTTATTTAATTTTCCATTATATTTATGAATGTTTTTTCCCATGGAAAAATAAAATGGTAATGGTTAATGTTACAGTCTCTCATTAATAGCATTGTTGTAGTTAATTTTATTTAGATATTTATGTCTATTTTTTGAAGGCATGGAAGTTTGTTATGCATAATCTAATTTAAGTGTGGATGGTTTTAGGTTTAGCCTATAAACTAACACCTATTCACTCAATTACTACTTGATTCTAAATTAGTACATTTTCACTGTTACCTTAGTTCCTTGGATTAAGAGTCTTCAGCATATTAGGGTTAATATTATTACTAACCTCTTTTAATATAAGACTAGGAATTAACACATATGAAAATATATCAATCAAAATTATTATATCTGATTCATGTTACAATGGCCCAAGACTAGGTGTGGGGGGAACTAATTATGCATCAGAGGTAACTTATATTTATAAAGAGTGAATTCATTCAAAATAATCCAAATATAATGTTCCAAAAACACACAATAGAGGGAAGTATGATACTTGCATAAATTCAACTTCTATTCAATGAGAGTGAATAGGGAAAGTATATAATGATGTAGAATCCATGTATAACAGAGTAAATGCACATAACATTATATATATAATTATGAGTATGTATGCATCAACTATGGATTATATCGACCCTTGGTTAGATGCATAAGTTACATATTTATTCATTAAATGCAAAGAGTAGTTGAAATCATTACTCATTACAAATAAAATGACTAAATTTGGTTTCATCTTCATATTTGTGAAATAGTCGAACTTCAAGGTACATCGTAGATAACTAATCGATATGGTATGTGAAATGATACAACCTAACAAGTGATGTTTATAAATCCATATAGTAAGATCAGGATAACATGTGAATGTGTTGGAGTTGAGACAAGTGTGGGCATGTGAGTCTATGAGCATGTGCTAATTAGTTATAATGGAATTCAAGGGAGATTATTAAAGAGGAGTGTGCAAGACTATGAATTGATGATATTTGGTCTATATGTATAAACATAAGTGTGATAATGGTGTATAATATCAATAGTAAATTAATTTTAGAGGGGTGTGAAAGATTGTTCAAGAAGTGTGAGTGTGTCATAAGAAGTAAAAGTAGGTTAGTATGTAGTGCAAGACCTACGTATGAATCATTCTTTATTTATAGAAGAACAATGGTCTCCATTGTGTCCTTGTGTAGGTATAATAAATTATCATAATTTTTTAAAGATTTATACCACTTATCTTGGTCATAATATCACATCACTTTGGCCACTCTAAAAATTTGATGTGTGCCATGGTGGGTGCATGTTTTTGTCACTTAAATTATCTGATCATTATTGATCAAGTGTAAATGTTTGGGATAAATATTAGAAGGATGTTGTGTCACTTACATCTCAATAAGTGGAGGATCATAACGTTAGAGAAACTACAAATTGAAGACTGGGTACATGCCCAATTATAGACTTAAACCAAGAATGAAGGTTTTCTGATGAGTTATGCATAGAATGGTGTAAATAATAGAGTAGAGGCTTGATATTATTATGTGGATATTTTAAGTACTCCTTTATAAGGTGAAACCATATTATTCAGATTAAAATGCATAAGGTGTGTGATGTGTATTTTGTAGATCCCTGCACTTTTCTTTTATGTGAGAAAGGACATGTTAAACCTAGTGATGAATAAATTATAGATGGCACAACAATTTCTTGTCTTTTTAAACTTCTCATTCTTATACATCTAACTCAACGTTAGTTTGCATATGGTTGGATATGTATTGAGGTGATGAATCATGGAACCTAAGACATGTATGGAATGGACATTACCTTGTACATTTGTGTATAGCTCTATTATAGGCATGTTGAATGTATAAAAAAAATTATCACAAGAGTGATAATGTGCATGGTTTTATATTTTCACTAGATAAACAAGACTAAAAGTAACAACTTATGTTTCTCCATTTCTTTATGGCTTAAAATATATCAACTAATCCAATTATGTACCTACAAAGTCCCGTAATACTTGCTAGAAATGACTTATAAAGTGTGGATATGAAACATAGATGATGGATGTTGGGAGTCCAAAGTGAACCCAAACATGGTTGAATAAGGTTTGTGTAGTTACCTCTACATCAATGTCCTTCTTACAAGTGACCATGATAGGTATATTTTAAAACATAATCACTACAATGAACATAAGATTATGTTGGTGTCTCATTGTAGGTAACATATTCATGAATTCCATGCTAATATATTCCCATGGTTTGGATGTAATTGGTAGGGGTGTATAATGTCCTAAATTCCTATTCATGTGTTTAGTGATGTAATAGGGAATGTAAGACCTGATGTTGCACTCAACATCTATGACTATGTGTGACTAATATAAGTGATACTATAATGGAACTAAAGTATACTTATTAAAGTGTCCTGAGGTCTTGGCATAATGCACATCCCATGTGAGTATTTAGTGAGATAAAACACTAGGAAGATAGAGGTGACCTATATTTTAGATAAACTAGTAAAAAAATTATAACTCTCAAACTTGTTTACCTTGCATGAATCTAGTGTGTGTTTTTGTGATTTCCTAATAATCTAAGTAAAGAGATACCAAGTATGTGAATTTTTGGCCACTCTTATCTAGCACTATGATTTTCACATAAATCAGTGGTCAGTTAAGAAAATATATGATCTTTATGTGTTTACATTTCTTGTCCTTGATCAAAATATGTAACTGATGTAGGTAATTCATTCATTTCATGTAGTGTCCATTCTCTATCTTATTTTGTGTTTGGGAGAAATTAACTAGCTCATGATCAAAATGGAAAATTTTATTCATCCCCAAGATTTAGTGGTGTTATTTCTTAATTTCCTACACACTATCATGCAAATTATTTTTATAGGTGGAGTACTTTTTCACCATGTCACTGAATGTTTTTGAGTGGTACATGAATATATGTTCATGTTTCATGAATATTAAACTTAGTGCATAGTTATATGAATCGGTTAAGGTTAAGGGATTGTTTAATGTCTATAAGGGAAAGTACAATAAATATAATTATGGGTTTCTTGATTGATTCAAAAGGGCATTACTATGTAGGGGTCAAGTCAAATTTGGCTTTCATGATGTTACCTAGTTGAGTGGCCAAGAGATGTGAAGGAAACAAAGGATCAAATTACATTAAATGTTTGGACAACCAATAAAAATCTTAAATATTTTGATACTATCCAGAGTAATATAATCCTACGTCACATTGATCTTCTTTGGTTCTTCCTAAATCCTTGCATGATAAATGATGTATCCCATGTACTATATTTGTGCAATGCCAAATGCACACTTTTATAAATTGGTAGGAACTTATGTTGACATAAGGTGTCTAAGATGCATGTGATATATTCCAAATTATCCTCAAATGTCTTGTTAAGGATGAGAATCTCATCAAAGTAGATAATGAAAATAAAATTGAGGAATGGCCTCAATAAATCTTCAATCAATTACATAAAGTTTATCGATGCATTCATTAGTCTAAAATTCATGACCCACCATTCATAGAATCCATCCCATGTCTTGAAGGCTATCTTAGGATGTAATGGAACCTAATGGTAAACACATTTAAACTTCATCTTGGAGAAGTATTGTGCATGCCTAATCTCATTTAGGAGGTTTTTAATGCACAAAAGTGGATAGTTATTCTTCAATATGATTATTTTGACTTCATGATAGTCCATGTAGAGTTTCATGGACCCATCCTTATTTGGTATGATAAGTATCATACTCCCAAAAGGATAAGAACTAGTAACCAAGGAGTTGTTATACCCGATGTTAAATCTCATCATTCTCCATAATTGATTTGTAATACAAAGGGTTGTTAGTAGAGGAGATCTAGGGACCAAGTAAATGTGGTTAAGTACTACATAGTTCATTTTGATGCCTTTATTATATTTGAAGACTTCTTCACATTTTTTTAGTAATTTTTTGAGATTATTCCCCTGTGACATTGATTAGGGAGTTTTCTTTGCCAAATCTTGCTTTCCATACCTCATAGGTGTGCTAGATTAAACCATGATCAATATGAAAGTTTTTACATAAAGGACAAGTTTAAGGAATTTCTTAGTAGAGATTAAGTTGAATTTCATCATTGTTGCTGACTCAAATAGGTTTAAGAATTTATTTTCTAGGTGAACAATGTAATGTTGTGTCTTGGCTTGATATCTAGCTTCATGGTCACATAATTATGGTATTTTTATAAAAAATCCATATTCTTCCAAACGTTTGATGTCAAAAGTGATAGTGTCATCCATAGGCTTATATTTATACCCCACAATGAATTTTCACTAAAACTATATATCGTTCCACTATTAAAGCCATCACAATGAGTGTGACTTGGGATACATAGTAATGGAAAAGAGAAGGTGTTGTATTATGGATTGTGTTGTGATGTTATTATAACATCCATTGTTGATAATGACACAAAGAGTTTTTCTCTCCACCTATAAATTTGTGTGGAAAATTTTATCATGCTCCTTAGAGGTGTTTACCATAGTGGTTCTAGTTCTTAAATAATTCACATCCAAATCAATGTTGTCCATTAATTCAAGACTTGATGTGGACTGGGAAATAAATAATTGTTGTGTGAGACATTTAGGGTCATCATGGGTGTGTGATTGATTATCACCAATCTTATTCTTTCCTTTTTTTGAATTATAAGGTGAAAGATCCTTTGATTTATATAAATTATTCTAAGGATTCTCTCTTGTATGAGAAGTAATTTAATTATCTGTATAAATATACATTGATGAAATTTGTAAGGGTATACCCTTCCATGTGGTGGTGGATGAATAGGTGAGACACTTCATCTTCACCTTGGCTTTGGTCTTAGAGCCATTATGATAGGATTTCCTCAAAGTGTCATAATTAAATAATTACATATTTACATGTATATAAGGTGAAAGTACATAAAATTACATCAACACCTTATGTTGCTCACTCAAATTATCTAACAGATGTGTAGAGTAGTCATGGAATATGTCGGTATATTATTCCATTGATTACTCCTTCCACTAATGAAATTTTTGTAACATGTTGTATTCATCCTAAAATTGATGGATAGTATAGTAATCCTCATTTAGTGCATAGGCAAATTTCTTCCAAGACTCAACCAAAACATATTATTTCATACAATGTGATCTAAAATTATCCCACTAGTGAATAAATATAATGGACATATTCAACATGATGAAGGTCATATTATTAGCATCAGTAGAGCGATTGATTGAGAACTACGTCTTAATCTACCAAATTTAGGCTATAAGAATGATTGTTTGTGTAAACCTATTTAAAGCCTAATATCATCTTTTATCTTATTGTTATGGTATTATAGACACTTCTTATTATTTATTACTTGGGTAAGTCTATTTTTCACATATTGTTGTGCCTACCTCATTTTTCATAGGATATTATTATGATATGATTTATTAGGCTATCTCTTTGGTGAATAAATAGTCATGTACTCTTTATGTAATCATTTGTTAATCTATATTACATGGTTTTAGAGATTATGGTTGAGGGAGATTGGGAGATCCTATGAGGGAGTCAAAAGAAGATAGATTTTGTCAGATAGCAAGTACCTTTGGAAATTTGTATGAGGAGATGTGGTGAGAGGACATTGAAAATTTGTAGGAAAATGTATAAATAATCCAAGAGGTTTGGTACATAGCTGAGGGAAAAATGGGCATTAGAAAGAAAAAAATTCTCATTGAAAAAAGAATTTCAAAGAGGTAAATGAATTTGTGTAAAGTGAGATAATAGGTATTGCATTTTATGGATTTCAAGTATTTTTTTATTTGTTTTAAACATTGTATGAGTGCAAAGGAACATTCTATTGTTCTTTGAAGATAAATTTGTGTTATAAAACATTGAAACACCTAGGATGAAGGCATGGTATAACAATGGATAATTTTTTTTATAGTTTTATAAATTAATTTCCATGGTTTATCTTGAAAATAGAGGTGCCATAATTAGTAGTAAAACATTTTTGAATATTAATGATCATTTTATAGTTATTTAGGATATCAAAAAATCATTTGGAGTGATAAGTGAAGAAGAGAAACATGCTATATTTATGAAACACAGATGTTCTTTTTTATTGGTCCAAAATTTCTAAATAATATTATACAAATTTTGGAAAAAATTTCAAAATTATTTCAAAAGTTTCAAATTAATAAAACTTTAGAAAACTTCATTTTATGACCTTAGCACCCATTGGTAAATAGATAGTTACTTACGTTGGAAAAAACTCGTAAGCTAAAAAAATTCCATTTTTTTTGGTATTGTTCATTTCTTAGTCCTCCTCTACAATAAAAATGAATTTTTGAAAATGGATATGCAAAACATGAGATTTAATTATTTTAGCGATTTTAGGCAATTTTACTAGAAACAATTAATTTAATTTTTCATGAATGCTAAATATTTTTTACTAAAAATTGGCAGCATTGTATAGTTTTAAGATAGAATCAATATAAAAAAACATATTTTTAAAATTCATTATATTTTTTGAAATTTAACTTTTTTCATTAACATTATTAAAAATGTCTAATTTACAATGTCTGTTGTTGGCCAAATTCTCAAAAATAGGACATAAAATATATTATTTTGTGGAGTCATAGGATACTTACCATTAGTTAGTATCTTCATATTGACCAAAATGTAATTGATAAAGAGTCAAGACTAGATATTCAACTATATAACTATGATAAACATCATCATGAGGTCTCAATACTTTTGAAACAATATGTAGCTAACAATTTAGTTCTAAAAGTTAGAAATGATAATAGTGCATCGAAATTGTGGAAACCACTTAGGACAAAATATCAAGCTTCTGAAGAAAGAAGAATAATTTATTTGAAAAATCTCCTATTTCCCACTAAGATGAAATAAGGTGTTTCTATTTATGAATTTTTTTTATAGTTGAAGGACATCTGTGATCAACTAAAGTTGGTATAAAAGCTGATAGATTATCAAGATGATCTATTGTACAAAACATAGTGTACTAGAAGTGGTGAAGAATATATCATTTGAAGATATTACAATGTACATTAAAATTCATAACTGATAGTTGGTTACTAATGAAGATATTTGTATTTATTATTATCCTACCTATGAGAAACTAGTTGATATAATGAGTAAACCTTTATATAAAGATTTTTAAAAAAATTATGAGATAAGCATGGAATTAATTTTAGCTTAGTTATTCAGGTAAGATAATGGGTTAATTAGTCATTTAGTTGTATTTAAAGATCAATATCTTATTGTATCTTATTTTTGTGGTATTATAGCCACTTCTTGTTATGTTGTTACTCGAGTAACTTTATTTTTCACTTACCATTATGCCCACCTTTTTCATAGGATATTTTTATGAGCCTATTGAATATGATATCAAATTAGTGAATAAACAATCAAGTACTCTTTTCATAATTTTATGTTAACATATTTTGCATAGGCATCTAATTATTTGTCATAATTTATTTTTTGGAAAATAGTAGGCTTGATATATAGTTTCATGGTCACACAATTATGGTATTCATAGAAAGATGTTGCAAAAATCTAAATGTGTAATGTCAAAATTGATGGTTTCCTTCATAGGATTAAACTTTTACTACAAGGTGAATTTTCACCAAAATTGCATATCCTTCCATTATTGAAGCCAACCCAATGAGTGTGACTTGGGATGTAAAGTAGTGGTAATGACAAGGTGTTGTGTTATGGATTGTGATATGATGTTCTTATAATTTCCAATATTGATAATGAAAGGAAGAGGTTAACCCTTCACATATAAATTTATATGCAAAAGTTTATCACGATCCTAAGAGGTGTCTATCATAGTGGTGACGGTTCTTAGAAAAGTCACATCTAGATCATTGTCATCGATCAATGAAGGACTTGATGTACATTGGGAATTAAATAATTGTTGTGTGAGACATTTAGAGTCATCATGCTTGTGTGATTGATGAAAATTAAATTGACTATCACCAAACCTATTACATACTTTTTTTAATTATAAGGTGAAAGAGCCTTCAAGTTCTATAAATTATTTTTCTGATTCTCTCCTTTATGAGAAGTTATTTACTTCTCTATAGAAATATGGATTTATGAACTTTGAGAGGGAAAAATATTCCATGTTGTGTTGGATGAATAGGTGGGAAACTTCTTCATATTCACATTGGATTTTATTTTAAGGTCATTGTGATAAGATTTACAAAAGTGTCATAATTTAGTAATTACATATACGCATAGATATAAGGTGGGAGTCCAGTAAACTAATTCAGTACCTTGTTGGTTACTCAATTTTTCTCAGACACACATAAATTACTCATGGAATATGTTGATATATTATTCCACTAACTACTCCTTTCACTATTGAAATTTTTAGAACATGTTGTATTCATCCTCAAAGTGATGGATAACATATTAGTCTTCCTTTAGTGAATTTACAAATTTATTCCAAGACTCAATTGGAACACATTATTGAATACAATATGCACTATATTTATCTCACTATTGAATAACTATAATGTACATATTCAACATGATGAAGGTCATATTATTACCATATGTAGAGTGATTGATTGATAACTATGGATTGAGCTATTGAATTTAGGATATTAAAATTATTATTTTTGTAAACTTATTTAAAGCCTAATATCATATTGTATCTTATTGTTATGGTATTATAGACACTTTATGTTATGTTGTTACTTATATAAGCCTATTTTTTAAATACTATTATGCCAACTTAATTTTTATTAGGATCTTATTATGATCCTATTTAATAGGCTATCTTTTTGGTGAATTAATAATCATGTACTCTTTACACAATCCTTTGTTAATAAATTTGACATGGTTTTGGGATCATAGTTGAGGGAGTTTAGGAGATCCTATGAGGGAGTGAGGAGAAGATATATTTTATCAAGGAGTAATTGCCTAGTATAAATATTGATGAGGAGATGTCATAAGAGGACATTGAAATGTTTTAGTAAAATGTAGAGATAAGCCACGAGGTGTAGCACACAGCTAAAGGAAATAAAGGTGTTGGAAAGAAAAAATTCTAATTGGCAAGATAATTTATAAGAGGTAAATCAATTTGAGTAAAATGAGATAAGAGGCATTGTATTTGGAAATTGGAGTTCAATTTATTTAGATTTCAATTATTTTGTTCTCTATTATAGACTTTGTATGATGGTAGAGGAGCATAATATTATTTTTTGAACATATATTTGTGTTGGAAAACACTCAAACACCCTAGAGGAAGGCATGGTATGACAATGGAGAAAAGTTTTATAGTTTTATAAATTAATTTCCATCTATCATTCTACTAAAGGAAGTGACATATTTTTAGAAGGATGACATTTTGAATTGTTTTCAATAATTTTTTAGTTATTTAGGGTACCCAACAATTATTTACAACATTCGGGAAAGAAGAGAAACATGCCATATTTATGAAATACGCACAATTTGTTTTATTGTTCCAAATTTTATAAATAATTTTATACAAATTTTGGAAAATAAAAATTAAAAATCATTTCAAAATTTTCAAATCAATTAAAGTTTAGAAAACATCATTTTATGACCTTAGAACCTACTTGAAAGACAATTAATTCTATTAGAGAAAACCTGTAAAATAAAAAACCTTTAAATTTTTCCACATTGTTCATTTCATAGTCCTCCTCCATAATCAAAATGAATTTTATAATTTGGAGATGCAAAACTTGAGATCTAATTGTTTCAATGATTATCATGAAATTTTAAGGGAAATAATTAATTTAATTTTTCATAATGCTAAATATTTTTTGCTAAAAATCCATAACATTCTATAGCTTTAGGATAAAATCAATGTACAAAAACATATTTTGTAAAATTCATTGTATTTTTTTAAAATTTACATTTTTCATTAGAAATAGGTGAAAATGTCTAGTTTACAACATATATTATTGCCAAATTATCAAAAAATAGATAGAAAAAAATTAGTTTGTGGAGTCATGGGAAACTTACCATTACTTAATATCATAATATTGACTAGATTGTACTTGGTAAAGAGTCTAGACTAGATAGTCAACTAGATGACTATGATAAACATCATCATGAGGCCTTTATGCTATTGAAATTATTTGTAGGTGATTAAGCTTTAGAAGTTAGAAATGTTAATAGTGAACCACAATTTTGGAAATGTCTTAGGAACAAATATCAAGATTTTGAAGTGGGTAAAATTATTTATCTAAAAAATCTCCTATTTCCCACTAAGATGTAAGAAGGTGATCTATTTCTAAATGTTTATTACAGTTGAATGATATCTATGATAAACTAAAAATGGTGGAAATTCTTGTATATGAGAAGGAACTCATTGTTGTTGTTATGAAAAATTTACCACCTTTCTATGATTCCTTTTCAATGTCATTACACATGATTTATGAGACACAAACATTAGATTATGAGTATTTTTTGCATTTTTCTCATATAGAAGGAATGATGATAGGAATAACCCATAGCTTCAACATCAACATATACCTAAAGTATTTATATTACAAGTCAAAAAGTTAAGGGAAAATGGCTAGCAAATAACTATTATTCAAAGAATATTGTAAGTGATTCCAAGAAAACAAAATGGGAGTGTTTTTATTACAAACAACCAAGTCATTTTAAGACAGACTGTAGAAAGAGAAAACATGAGATGTATAATTCAAAAAATAAATATATACATGGTAATATTTAATAAGAAGAAAAAAAAGATGGATATATTGAATTTACACTTGCATTAACACAAGACCAGTCATGCAAGTCATAAAGCTGGTATTCTAACTTAGGAGCTTCATGACACTACACATGTCACTGAGATTGGTATGTAAAAATCATTGAGGATAATAGTACAATGAAACAATTTACTTAGGTGATGGATAAAGACATTAAAATAAGGGATGTTAAGATGTACAAGTAATTTTAAATAAGTAGTAAGACTATACATTTACTAATGTCAGATATGTACCACATATGAATAAAAACTTTTATTCATTAATGACATTAATAAAAAATAAACAAATGGTAGTTAAGTTTGAAATAAACAAATGTAATTTCACTACACTCAATGATAAGATATTTGTTGTTGTTATAAGATAAAAGTTTCTGTATAAACTTTTAGATCCTAAATCCATATAGTAGTATTATTTAACAATATTTCATAGTTTAGTACTCTATGGATTGAGAGATATGGTCATTTAAGCTTCTAGTATTCAAATATATTAGGTAAAAATAAAATGGTTAATGGGCTCCCATATATTCATGACATCAAGATGTTTGTGAAGGATGTTAGTTGGGTAAACAAATCAAGCAAATTTTCCTCATTAGTAAAGCATGGTGGGAACAATGTGTGTTAGATTAAGTACATGTAAATCATCATGGTCCTATGAAAACTAAAATTTTATATCATTGCATTTATTTTTTGTTGATAGTTGATGACTTATCTCAAAAAATGTAGGTGTGCTTTCTTTAGAAGAAATCAGAATGTTTCACAAATGTTATTACATAGAAAATATTTATAGAAAATCAGATAGATAAAAATATCATATCTTCTAGGTTGGACAATGGCAAATATTTTTTCTTCAAATAATTAAATGCATAGTATATAAGGGATTGTATATACATGTAGTATACAACTCCTTAAACTCCACAACATATTGATTTATTGGAAAGGAATAGCATGAGTATTATGGATATGGCATGGTATATGATTAAAATTTGTAATATACCTTTTTTTTACTAAGTAGAAGTTGTAAACACTATAGTTTTCATCTTGGAAATGAGTCCCTATACAACTATGTAGAATGTTACTCCAAAATAAACATGGCCTGGAAGAAAACTTGATGCAAGTGAGTTTAAATTTTTTTATAGTACTACTTTTTCATTAATACCTAAATTGAAAAAATGTGGTTTAGATTAAAAGATTAAAACTTTCATTTTTTTGGCTATAGTGAGAATTCGAAAGTATATATGTTACTAGATATCTCTTGATATCAAGTAATTATGCAAAGAGATGTCAAACTAGATGAAAAAGATCCTTATTTCACAAAACATGGTAAACCTAAAGATGATATAAATCTTTGTATTATTACATATAAATGTGAATAAAGTTCTATTAATAAAATGGAATATGACTTAGAAAGGCAAACACTTGACATATCTAGCTCCATGGAAGGTCCTAGTGGCATGATAAGTGGTTATCCAAGTCAACACGAATAATAGAAATGGTACTATAACACAAAGTAGGATATTCATCAAGAAGATCTTATAATTTCATTGGAAGGTAGATCAATAATATTAGGGGAAATGTAGTACAAAATTAGAAGCACATAAAATTTTCTTTCTTCCCCTCTTTCACAAATTATGGAGCCCAATATTTCTGTAGATGCTAAATGGATGTTAGAATGGGAATCTTTCATAAAGGTAAACTATGATGCCATCATGTATAATGGTATTTTATTTTTTACTAATATACCCCAAACTAAGAAATCCTTTGGATATAAATAGATTTATAAGGTTAAAGGTAAATCAGATATTTCTTCAGAAAAATATAAAGCTCTTATTATTGTAAAAAGATATGCATAAGAAAAGGGATTATATTATGAAGAAACATTTTCACCTATAGCTAAAATGGTAACATTGAGAATGGTTATATCTTTACTCAGTTTAGTCGATATACATTATAGATGGATGTGATAACTAAATTTATTAATGGAGACTTAAAGAAGGAGGTGTATATGGTATAGCCATAGATATTTTAGATACTTGGTAAAGAACATCTAGTTTTCATGTTAGTGAATTCTATGTATAAATTTAAGTAGGAACCTTTATACTGCTACTTCAAAATACAAAAAAATCTTAAAGAGTCTAGTTTTAAAATATGCGATGAAAAAATAGTCTCTATGTTAAATGAGTTGGTGATAACATAATTATTCTAATTGTATATGTTTATGATCTCACCATCACTAGAAGAATAAATTATTTGATTAAATGTGTGAAAATTGACATCTATTATATGTTTTAATTGACTGATCTCTGTATGCTTCAATATTGTGTAGGTGCAGATATTTTATAGTGTTCTAATTTTGGGTACTAAATTTTTATTTCTCAAACACAATATGCAAAATATTTTTTTATAAAAAATTAAAAATAATTATTGCAATATAAAAGCTACACAAATGAAAGTTGGGATAAAATTATCAACTAATTCCAATTCACTAGTGTTCAATGAAATAACGTATTGACAATTAGTAAGTAATTTCATTTATCTTACTTCCACTATACTAGATGTTTATTTTATAATAACTCATCTCTATTATTTCATGGCTAAACCATATGAAGAACATTGGCAAGATTGAAATCATGTTTTTAGATATGTCAAAGGTACAGATGACTTTAGAACTATGTATAATCAATTTTTTGACATTACAATAACAAGGTATATTGACTTAAATAAAGTATGATCAATTAATTCTATAATTTATACTACTATATATATATATATATATATATTCACTCTTAGTTTGATAGCCTTTTCATGGTAGAGTAATCTTTATAATACAATATCATTATCTTCTACTGAAGCATAGTACAAAGTAATTGTTAGTGAAGGTAGACAGTCGATGTGGATAAAAGTTAGTATTAGAGTATCTTCAACTTTATTCATTTCCTCCTACACCTATCTAATTTTACAAACACAATGTAATAAATATGGTGAAGAACATTTTAATTGAAGACCGGATCAAGTATATTTGAATTTCATCATCACTACATCTGATAGTTTGTTACTAATGAAGTCATTTATATTTATTATTATCCTACCTCCGAGAAACCAACAGATATAATGAGTAAACCTTTATATAATTCTTTAAATATAATTATGAGATAAGATTGGAATTAGTTTTAACTTAGTTATTTAGGAAGGGTATTAGAATAATTATTTTTTTACTTTTATGGAAATCATAATATCCTCTTATACCATGTTGTTGTGATATTATAGCCACTTCTTGTTATGTTGTTACTTAGTTAAGTCTATTTTTCACTTACCATTGTGCCCACATCCTTTTTCATAGGATCTATTTATGAGACTATTTAATAGGCTATCTCATTGGTGAATAAACAATCATGTACTCTTTTTGTAATCTTGTGTTAATATATTTTACATAGGCGTCTAATTCTTTTGCATAAATTTGGCCTTCAAATAAATGAATTGTTTAACTCTAAATTGGATGTGGATCCCACTTGGGTATATAGGATTATGAATATAAAAATGACAATGCACAAGGGTGATAATAATATCTACCATAGGAAAATTAAATGTTAAACTCATATATAACATATGTTTAATTTATTATACTAAAATAAGCTAAAAATGGAAAGCACATCTATGCTAGATATGTAAATGACAAAGAAATAATGCACTTAGTTGGTTTTAATCATAACATAGATTTGGATGTCAAACAAGATGGAAATAGATTGGACGATGATTATGGAATAGTTGCCAAAGGATGGATTGAGTGCCTCTCAAATCCTCATAAACTAGCATCTTCTTAGGATATTTGCATCAATTTTAATATCTAAAAATGACATACTGACTTGTATAAAATACATACTATAAAAGGATGCAACCAACAGGATGGTCATAGGTTTGTCTTTATATTTTCTCTGGTGCATTTAGATATGGGACATGGACTATTGTCCTAATTTATTGATTAAAACCCTAGGCCCACTCTTATTTTCCCTTAAATTATGCCCTATAAAAAATGGGTTAATGGGATCATGGTGTTTATCTGACTCCAAATACCACTCTATAAATTTTCTACATACATAACCAATACTATGAACAGAGCCTCAACATAATGTAGTTCTCTTCTACATGTTGGATTATGTGTTAATCATGTAATATGTTGAATGTGAGTACAATAGTGACATATCTTGAATCTTTACAAATATATCTATTGGGATACTCCTTCAATAACTCATAATATTTTATGTGTTATCCCTATGACTATTATAAAAATTAGATAAAATAGGGAAGCTTTACTCACTTATGTGATTGACTAAATACAATTTATAAGTTGCTCGATGAGTAGGTAAGAAGTTTTTAAGTGAGGAATGAATGAGGGTTGATATTGTATTTATATCAACCCATTTAGAGAAAAAATTCACATTAAATCACTTAGGCTAACCATTAAGATACATTTCATTTGTAAATTAGATGATTTAGGGCACTAGATAGTTACATTAGAGTAGAACACCTACATCGATGTAAGTGTTTATTTGGGATGATAGTGTATTGGAGTAGGAGAGTGGGTATATGATAGGATCTATAGGGGCATAATATAAGCATATTTAAATCATTATGGGAAAGATGAAAGGTCTAGGTCATCAACATAATATTGGTCAAACCAAAAGATAGGCCAAGGGTAGATGATATAGAAGATGTGAGATTTTTGAAAGCCAAATAGGTCTTGAATTGAGAGGAATAACAAAGGTCTATGTTTTCCACGTGTGAAAGGCTAAGGTGCTCTATAATTCATTATCTACATACCACACCCCATTTAATCTAGTAATTTAATTATTGGTTTATATGTGAAAAAATGCATACCTAGGTGTGTATAACACACACTGCCTTTGATTGAGTCGAACTTGAATGCTCTTTTGGTGTCTAACCTACAATCAAGAGCATGTTAAACTATATAATCAGTTCATATAATTTGAAATTGATTTTTTTTTAAATATTTAAATTCAAAGAGCATGGTTTAGGAATACATTTGTGTATCAATGTAACCACCTTGCCTATTGACAAGTTGATTTGATGATATATGTCACTATAAGGATCTAAAATTGAGATTAATACAAATATATAAAAATATAGAATGTTTTTATATCTAAGGAGATAGACAGACAGAGAGGAATAAAGATTCGAGTGGTACATGCCTATAATGTTGGAAAAAAGGTTAATTTCCATTTGGTAGTTGATATGAGTTCAATTATGCAACCCAATAATACTTATAACCATTTAAGGCTATATGGTGAAATCAATTTAAAATTGAAAACTTCATAAGATTGAGTTCTTTAATCACCTCAACCATACCAAAAGTGAACCAACTAATGTAGTAGATTGGTTCAATACAATTAGTAAAAGTATGACCTGAAGGGTGGTGACAATCCTTGAAAATTTTTGAAATCTAAAACTGATTTTGATTTTATAATATTAGGTACACATTGCATAACATATTCACCTTAGATATGTCTTATGCTGAAACTATGTATAACAATGGTACCAATGTAAAGAATTCTAGAACAACTGTGAATCTAAATTATATAGCCATGTGATTTGGCCAATTTTCAATTTTAAACAAGTGTGGGTAGCATGTTACCATAACATCCCCCCACTATATAAGGATAAATCTTAAAATTGAAATAAGTACCAATGTGGATGAAATGTGAAAACTGATATAAGTGAGAATGTGGAGAAGATGTTTCTAAAACATTCCTCCACTACAATTTTAAGATATTGAATATTAAATAAATGTGGAGAACATGCTTCCAAAATATGTGCCCAATAAATAGGAAAATTATGCTATGTTTGGATAAGATATCTTTATGACATGGCCCCACTGATATGCCCTCCATTAAGGTGAGGGAATAATATAAATTATTATTTACCTCACCTCAAAAGGATAAGAGAAGTGTATAATCTATGAATGAAACCATGTAGCATATAGAATAACATGTCTAGGTAAATGTAGCATTGAAGCACATAAAGCAATGTGATAACATGAAAACCTAAGATGCATGATAAATATCATGGCAATGTCTAGCTATCAATGATGACAAAATCAAAAATCAAACAAGAACACAAATAAGAGTGATAAAAATTGAGTCAAAAGATAATGGTCTAAGGAGAAAAAACTATGGGCATGTTTAAATGATGCATAATCGAAGGGACATGACTTACTCGAATATATGCTAAAGTAAGAATGACAAATTTAAATTTTCATATAAAAAGAATGATATTAAAATGTTAAATAAATAAAACATAGGCATAGGGGCTAGATATAAAGGAACATAATCAAATGATTGAACCAAAAAATATAATAGCAAGACAAGATAGTTAGGGAAGTGCATAAATAAAATCATAAGCAACCAAAATTAACATGTCATAGTATCCCATAGAATAAATGTGTTAGAAATAAGTGTAAAGTGCATAGAATATCAAGTACCCTATGACATATATAATCATGGATATAGGCATGTGTAGGTACATAAGATATCAAACATGAAAATGGAATGTGATAACCTAACCATATAACCTATAATTATTATGATCGAATAAGAGGATGCCCCTAAAGCCACATGACATGTGTAGATGGAAGGCTCAACATTTTAAATAGGGACACATATGTGTATGTTATCCATCAACATTGAACCAACACATAGATACCAAGGAGTGAATAAAACATGTTTACACTAGATATTTTTTGTATATTTTGAATTTATTTTTATTTTTTTGATATTTTTTAATATTTAAAGAGGAAATAACATCCTATGATTACATCCAATGGATGGTCATTTTTATCTCCCCACTATGAACATGGTGTAATAAGCTAGTGATGTTTCTGAGTCTGTATAGGTATAATATCTATCACTGTAGTATTTTTTATGCTCTACATACATAATATAGGAATATACTATCTTTAATAAATATTAAGAGTATTAAGAGTATGGTTTCTTGGAACCCACAATTTAGTTTTCTATTGTTTATTTATAACATCCATAATAGGAACATGTGTAAACACTCTAGATATCTGAATATCATTTCTAGTAGATGATTATTTCATAGAATCCATTGTATCTCTCTAATGTAATGGTATATAAATTATTAGATGCCTAGTAAAATGTATTTCCTATTTCTTAACTTTTTTGTGGTGGGTTAACCCTAGTAGATTTGATAGTTAACTACCTATGTATAAATTTTTCTTATTCAAAAGGATGCTCATATAGAATTCATGAAAATGTCATTACCCAATTGGCATGAATGTATTTAAAAAGCACATGCACTATATAATGTACTACTTGAAGTGTATGGATCCAAGGTCTTTCCACTAACATATCAAAGATGCATGTGGATGTTATAACTAAAAATATAGTAGCCACATATGTAGCATCGACCTATAAAAGTATGGCAATCTCACCATGAAACTTCTAGGAGGTCTCATAAAATACTATAATTGATATAGTATAAGGATGAAAATCATGATGACTATAACAAAATTTTATAATTAATGTCATGGTGTAAATATTTATGCTTGTACCATTATCAATAATAACATTATTTTTAGGTTGGTCATCAAGGAATGCTCAAATGAGAAAAGAATAATGATTAGAGTCAACATCCTTAATCTCACCGTTAGTGAAAGTAGTAAAAGGTATCTAAACCATAAGAGGTATACATCATGTGTAGGTACCAATAATCCCATATAGTGTGAGCCCATAATGTGATGGAGGAGGTCGTGCATTATATGCCACCTACACTTCTAGTTCTTTCTTATAATGGTCTTGCAAAGGATTGTTAAGTATTTTTATTTTTGGTGATCACTAGGTTATGAATCTATTTCCTTTGGAGTATCATCAAATGCAATATTTTTATCATGAATAAAATCTTGCATCTTATGCTTCAAGGTAAATCATTTATTAATAGAATTCCCTGGTCCTTAGAGATAATCAAAATAAGAATTGACATCATATCCTTATTGGACTATTTAAATATTATTATATTAAATTTATTGAGTTTGATTTTAATTTTAATTCTTATTTTAAATTAGAGCTTTTGAAAATACTCATTCCTATTTTTGGTTTGATGTTTGGATCATTAAATCTAATTTATTATTATAAGTAATTTTTTATTGATGATGGATTACAATTAGTGATCTAAAATGTTGATTAAAAAAAGGTACAAAATATTTCTAAAAAACCATAATTTAATTATTTTAAGAATTATCAAAACAAAATATTTAAACCTTTTATATTTAAACGAAATTTGTGTGACTATTTAAATGTAATTAAATTAAATTTATAAAAACATCTTAGTATTATTATAATTCCTAGAAATATGGAAATTTAATTACAATATTTTGATTTTATATATATGCTGAGCCTTCAAATCATAATGCTATGATTTCAAGAGTCATTTTTTACAATTATTATTAAGTAATATGATACAATATTTGATATACCTATATATTTTCCACAATATAAATTATTTATGTTTGGTAGAGATAAAATTATAATATTTGAATAACATTTCATGTATGTGTTTCTTTTACGTAACCTCTCATAATCTCATTTATCATCACGTTGGCATTACCATCGCTTTTCCTTATTTAACATTTATTTAAACATATATTTATAGTAAATAGGTTTATGTATTCGCAAAATGTTCTCTTGGAGATTTAAATCATGAATTCATGATGGATAGAAATTTTGTCAAGCGGACAAATTGGTGAATTGTGGAAAATGAGTCCTTATATTAATCAGAAACGTAGGGACACAATCCCTCTCCTATTATCAAGCATATCTACATTTACTAAAAGCCAAAAAGCGAAACTCAAGGGAAAAACTATTCACATTATTTACAACAAAAATGTTATCTATTGGGGGTCTCATACTTTTAACTAGAAAATACACAAAGGAGTTAGAAAGGAAAATGAGAGAAATGATAGAAAAAGGGGAAAATTAGAAATGAAATGAGGAATGGAATTATTAGATCCATTTAAATATATAATATACAATGATAAACCCTTGAAAAATGAAATACTATATCCATTTAAACATAGAATTTACCATGATAATCCCTTGAAAAATGAAAGACAACATTGGGTAACTAAATACGGAAAATTACAAGAATAGCCCAAGAAAAGGAAAATATTGTATTCATGAAAACCTCTATGATTCAATGGGTTGTAAAGACATAATTCACTCTAAGGATAAAAAAAATACATTGTGATAATTTTCTACTACTAGTAACATAATGAAAGACAAATATCTCATATTTACCCATAAAACATTATTAAAATATTTCTTAAATGCTACCGATATTTCACATTTATAAGAATAGCACAAAAATATTTTTAAATGAATATTTAATGAGAAATTCACATTTTATGACAATTTGGTATTGATTATGAAAAAAATTTAAAAGTAAATATATAGAGACAGTTGGATCATTCGTAAAGTTTTAAATTATGAAGAAATCTTGAACACAAAATTTGCTAAATCTCCTTGTTTTAATTGTTATTGAGTCAAAAATGCAATATAATCCTTCAATTTTATTCTGAGTCTCACTACCAAAAAAGTCTCTTAATAATAAACCTATCACTCATATTTATAGTGTGTCAAAGTGGTTATGAATCATAACTACCTTCTCTACATTTTAGAATGTGTAAAATTACATTAAGAATATCACACCATTTAAGTATGTAAAATTGTGTTGGTGAAATTACAATGCATGCAAAAGTGAAAAATCAAAATTTCACCACTTGCAAAACTAAACATACACAACTTTCAAAATGTAGGCTAGTAGATTTAATAGACTCATTGCTTTTGGATTAACTAATATTTTACCAACTGGTGTCTATCCCTGATGAATTTCACACCTGTATACAAACTTTTCATTCCACTTTCATATAGTTGGTGGACTTGGTAACTATAACATTCAAAATATTTATATATTTATATGGTTTCTCATCCCTAATAGTCTTGACTTTCTCTATTAAATGCACAACATCTATTCCTTTCATAACTTATCTAAACACTACAAACTTATTAAAGAGCCATATAGTAGCAATATTTGTGATGAAAAATTGAGATCCATTTATATTTGGATCATTATTTACGATTGAAAAAGTAAATAAATTGATCATTTCATGTCTTTTTATAAAATTCATCATCAAACTCACTTCTCCAGATGGACTATCCAATTGTACCATTTCAAAGAGGATCACCTATTTGAATCATACGTCCTTTCATAACTCGATGAATAATAAGATTATCATAATATCCATTCTCATAACATGTAGTGAAGTATTAAATTCTCTTAGGGCACTCTTAGGATATAACCATAGGTGTATATCTCCTATTATTATATGCATTTTATAATAAATGAATTTGGGTAAGTGGTAGATTCTGCCCATGTAGGGAGTAACATATGGACTGTTTGACCAATTAATTTTAATTTTTTAGCTATTAGGCCCTTCACATGGAAGGTTCTAGGAATGTGTTCTAAAATGTTGTAGATTTGGATTTACACTAGTTAATTACAATTGATTCATCAATTCTATGTTTATTTTATGTATTACAACCTTATTAAATTTTTCATCCATGTTTATACACTATCCATACACATGTCACCTATAGTTTTTGATATATCCACTTACACATGAAATTTTTGACAAAATAACCCAATAAAA
Source organism: Torreya grandis (assembly GCA_037957365.1). NCBI lineage: Eukaryota > Viridiplantae > Streptophyta > Pinopsida > Cupressales > Taxaceae > Torreya > Torreya grandis. The sequence continues at coordinate 203,330 of JARHVA010004719.1, read as the reverse complement.
TTATGTGCCTAATCACCACTACTACCAATACATAATATTTCATGTGCAAATTTACTCTAATGCCTCTCTCATGTCTTGTATAAATTCTATCATCTTGTTTAATCACTTTTCTCAATTTAAATTTTCTTTGATCAATCACTTAATAGCTATCAAACAAACCCTATAGGGAAGTGCAAACACGTTGAAATGAAATTTTACAAATTCCCATTTTTTTTAATTTAAAAATTTTATCGCTTGTTTCCAATTTAGGCCAAAACAAAAAATATCAATCACCAATTAGCTTTTTCAAACTTTCCAAATCTTAATATTCTATGGAAATATATGGTTTCCTTTTTGAATAAAAATCAACAAGACACAAATCCGATTTTAATTTTAGATTCAAACCCGTCACCTTTCCATGAGTTATACGGTTCTTCTCTTTTAAGTAAAAACAAATAAAAAATTGTAATTTGCCTTTTTCTCAATTTTAAAACTTTCAATTTTCATGGGCCGTGTGCCTTTCATATCGCTAAAAAAATAATGAGATCCAAATCAGATTTTATTATTCTTTTGTCTTTTGAACTTCTAAATTGCAACTCTACTTGGGTTGTACAGTATTTTAGCTTGGTGAAGAAAATAAAATGATGATTAAAAAATATATTATGTTTTTGATTTTTTCAATTCCTTTATATTCCAATGAATTTTATAGTGATTTCGAATTCCTAGTTTTCATAAGAAAACAAATAAAAATTGTTCTTTTATTTCATTTTATTCCTCCTCCAAGTGTCATATGGCTTCTTATTTGGCTATAAGCAAATAAAATTTGTGTTTTTTTCAATTTTCAAACTTTCAATCTTCCCTCCATGAGTAGTAAGATCTCTTAAATGGTACAAAGAAAAAAATAACTTGAGAAAAAACTATTCACTCCCATTTTATGTGTCTTATCCCATCTTTAGTGTCATAGTACAACTATATGACTTTGTATTTAGAAGATGAAAATAATTAAAATTTGATCTATAATTTTTTATTTTTATTTTTCAGATCCTCCTTGGCTTGGGGTGCACTTGAATGACATAGAGATGAAAATAATAAATAAAATTTTCTTTTCTTGGTTTAATTTACCTAATTCATCTTCTCTGAGGAGATGTACATGTTTTATTTTTGCTCGATAGATGGAGAACAAAAATTTAAAATTGCAAACTTTTCTTGATCTTTTATTCCAATTTCCCTCTATGGTTGTATAACTATATGGATTCATTGCCCTGGTAGCTTAAAAAAAATTATTGTTTTCTTCATAACTCCACTTTGAAAAATTTTACTAGATCTTGAAGATGCAGGTTGAAGAAGTCTTCTTAAATTTATAAAATAAAATTGCATGAAGTTGATGAAAGTAATTACAATGTGGAGGTTTGATTTTATATGACTTGATGAAGTGCAAAGTAAAATTGCATGAATTGGGGAAATGTGATTTCAATTTGAATGGCTATGGAAAATGAAATTTTAAATTGCATGACCATGGAAAAGAAAATTTTAATTTGCATGGGAAGTGAAAATGCAAAACAAATTTACAAATTACATCAAGTGTAAATTTTAATTTACAAATTTCATGATTTGAAAAATAAAACACATCAATATCATAAACATGAATGAACGTTATGTCTCATACCATGATCTTCCTCACACATATTGATATGTAGGAAGAAATGGAATGGGATTTGTCATTTAATTAAATGTCAACGTTGTGATGATGTAGTTTAGAATGAGTATATCTTCTACTACAATAACAGTAACCATGCAATTTGTTTGTATAAAAAACAAAATGTGACTAAAAAATTTATGAAGTATATAATGTTATTATAATAATCTTTAATTTTAATTTTAATTTTTTAATATATAAATTTTTTATTCCCAAGCACTTGGTTGGTGACATCATGGAAATAAATATTCTTCTTGCATACAAAAGATTGTGAGTAATAAGAAAGGTTTCAATAAAACCTACATAAATTGAATTTTTTCCAATATCCTACAAGGTTTTACCAAGAAGAGAAAATAAAAAAATAATTCATGTTTGATGATTGATCCTTTAGATGCATAGTTTATGGAAAATTCTCATCCTATTACAGAGAAAAATCAATGCCACATAACACTAGATAACTATAACATGAACAATATTACTATTGGAGAGTCCACTCCTAAAGGACATAATCATAACTTAAAAATGATTATGACCAAGTTGATCTAGAAGACATAATAAGGGATGTAAACTCAATAATAATTGTATGAGAAGGTGTGTATTCTTTTAACATACATTAAAAAAATGAGTATAGGAGAAACATATATCAAAATGATCAGTGGATCTACATAAACTAATCCTACAATTGTATCATCATTAAATTCTCAATTAAGAATTGATAAAGAAATGGTTGCAAAAATATGAAAGTATACAAACCATGGAAAAGTCATGAAATCTTGGATATAAAAAATTCTTCTTGAGATCATGAAATTCCTTTAAGAGAATCGAATAACTGGACAACTGAATATTGATGATGAAAATACAACTACTAAAAAAGGATTTATGATATGGAAAATCCCAATCAAATACTTGTGAGACATGGACATTATGGATGAAAATGATTTAATTTTTTAATTTATTCTAGACAAAGTTGAAGATAAATATTCACACTTGTAGACTCAATGTGAGGATTGGAAAATCCATACTCTAGATGAGGCATTGGAAGATATGCAACATCATGGAAAAGGTTGTGATGGAATGAAACCTGAAGTTGCTACCAATGTTTGGGTCATTCACTATTATTTTTTAAATGAAGATGAATAAAAAAAATATAGAGCTACAAAATTGAAAAATATTATAAAGAAACAGTAAAAGAAGAACTGTGTTGAATAGAGACATTGAATAAATAAGTCGTGAGCAAGACAAGTGACATTCATTATTCCATAAGAGATCTATCTTTGAATCTTCCAATTTATTTCAAAAGGATTGAAGAAGAAACCAAATCATCATATGATTTTATTTCTCATTCAACTCATATTTAAAGAAGGAATTATGCAAGCCATCCAACAATTTAGAGTGTATAAGATCAAATCTACTCATAAGCATGAGTAAAATCTAGTTGTGACAATAGATGAAGGTTATTCTTATGTAAATGAGTCTTCCTTCTCACTTTTCTCACTCAAATTACCATTTTCTCCCTCTCTCTAGCATTCTATTTGTTTGTTGTAGTTTTTGCAATAACTTAAAGAGATTATATTTGACAATTTTAAGTCATAAAGGTAAAAGTAAACAATAAAATAGAAAGCTCTTACTGAAAATTTGGGTACAAGGTGGTTACAAGGTAGTTATTTATTTATAACCTATAAATATGAACTCAAATCATTATAAAATGACTTTTAATAGTAGAAGACTTTTTTACAAATTCAAAAGAGAAGAAAGATTACTTCAAAGAATCAATATAAGAAGATTTTGTTAAGTTTTATATCAAAAAATTATGTTGAATGAATGGTAGGTGTATACACATTATTCTTTTAGTCTTTCTCTTCAATTCCTATTAAAACACTATTTTAAAATCATGAGGTTTGATGTTCTTAATATAGAAACCTATTAGAATATAGATAGATAAATTTCAATCGATAAACCTTAGTAAAATTTAAAATATCTATATAGATAAATTTTGGATCCCTATGGTGTATGGGCTTCACTCTTACATTTGAAGTATGTCTTTCATTCCATTATAAAAAGAATGGTTTTCATCCTTAATATTCATAACAAACCCTATACAATATTTTGTAGTTAAAGTAGTTTTCTATATTTAACTCGATGAAATAATCATATTTATCTTTGCTATATTTATTTTATGATTTTTCCCTCCTAAAACTTTCTTATGTCCTTTCATCTCTCTCTTATACCACCTTCTCATCCTTTTGGGTCAAAAGTATGAAACCCCCAGAGAAAACATTTTGTTAGATAATATAATTTTATGCATCGTCTTTTGTGTTAAATAAAGGTATATCTACCTGATAATATGAGAGAGATTTTGTTCCCACATGGTTAACAAAATTTCCACGATTTCTACCCCTAAATTTTTTCTATCCAACACTATGGAAATTCAATTTAGATAAATGAACGAATTGAAAATGAATGAAGGTGCATTTATCTTGGTGTTATTCATTTTAACAAAGCTATAACTAAACTAGATAAATGAGTTTAACATATTCATATTAAATTTTAGAGTTACATTTTGGCATCATCAAATTTTAGAGTTACTTATAAAATACATATAATTGATGTACCTTCAAATTCTAGACCATTCATGCTTCCAAGAGGCTTGCATATACTATATATTTATCCCAAATTTATTATATCTTAGTCCAACTAATGTTATTATAATGACTTAGACCTTCTATTATGTTCAAAATGTTATAAACCTTCTTATCTTGTATTTTTACAAGTTTTGGACCTATGCCTATTTTCAATTTAAAAATGAAATTTATTACTATGGTCAACCTAAATTATTTAATTTGACATATTCTCCAAAATATTTGGTACATATAGAAGATAATATACTCATTATTTATTCACCTAGCACAACCAAAAAACTCACAAGATAACTTACCATAATAATTAAAGTGAGAAAATCTTACTTATTTAAACATATTTCTATATTAGTCATAGGAATAACATGTCTATAGGTATAAATTAATGAATGGGAATTCCATAAACCATATTTTCCATGTTATAATCTAGGTCACTCTATGTACTTTATTGTCACACATTAAATCTTTATACAGACATAAACCCACATGTAAGGGATAACTCAGGGCAAATTTTAGTGAACCATATAGAAATGAACTTGGGTTTTCTTGGTGAATTTATAAGTATCTATTTCTAAAGTATTTCCAAAGTAAATTGATAGTATTTAATCAACTAGGAAAAATCTCAAATGGTGTATAAGATACATTGTTGCACATCATTAATCCTATTGATATCATGTCACACGACATCACTTTTATCATGAGATAGGAGTGTTATCACATGATAAAAATGTTTTGATATGAATAATTATTTGTTAAGATGGCCAAACCATTGATTGGAAGCCATTTTTTCATGCAATAATGACATTTTCATTTAGAAACTATACAATCACATGCTAGCTATGCAGTCACATGATAGGATTGATTTGACAAGTGATGTCCTATTTATTGTTTAGGGGAATTGCTATGTAGATTATAAAGGAATGGATATGATAAGTCTTGGTTACTTTATTGAAATTTTTCTCGATCTACTTGAAAATATGATACATAGCTTCTAAAGGTGGGGATTTGACAAGTGATAGATACATTTTTAACATTTTAAAGTCTTCCTCTGAACCATTTTCTATGCAACTACAAAATGTAAGAAATTTATTTTGGGTCATTTTCTATCAATCTTATAAAGGTGAGGATTTGACATGTGATGGTTAATATCTTCAATTTTCACATGTGTCTTCTTCTAGATAGTTTTATAAAAAACTTACAAGCATATGGATTTTATTCCTGTCCATTTGGTATGTAGATTGTAAAGGTAAAAAATTGAAAAGTGATGTTTAATTTATTGAATTATTATAAGAATATTCTTATAAACCATTTGTTTCAAAGTTTCCAAAGGTAATAATTTTCTTCTCCCCCAATTTTTAAGCATCTTCCATAGGTAAGGAGTTGACTAGTGATAGTTACAAAAATTGATATGCTTATAAAATTCAATTATAATATTGTTTCATTTATGTTTCCTATTTCATTATGGAAGAAATGTTTCTAAAGTAAAATGTATTCATAAATCACAGTGGATATGATGCCAATAAATCACTCCCTATCCTCATTTGTCATGATCTCAACAAGCTTGACCTACACATGTTTTTGGATAAACAAGAACTAAAAATGGCAGATTATTTTAAGCCTATAATAAAGACTACCATTAAGAGTTATTCAGTTTATATAGACATTTTATCTCTAACATATGCTAAGTCTCTATGGTGCTTGAATGAGTTGCTATGGATGTTGAATTTTCATGGTACTTCTAAGCTTATTATGGTATTTTATGACAACTAGCCTTCAAACATTTGATATATTCATAAAAGAGCCTATGTGAATTTTTTTTCATGGGTATAAAAAAATGTCAAGGTTGACCTTAAAATAGCAAATATATTGATAGATACTATCCATAAAGCCTCAGATATTTACAACCTAGTGTTTAACATGGACAAAGAGTAAGTATTTAGTTATCCTATAAGTGAATAATTTAAAAAGTGTTTTGAACTTGTTCTTGTTTAACTCATTTTCACATGTATTTTGTAAAAAAAATAGATATTTTGGAGAGCTTTCATATTGAATTATGGAGGTAGTGTTAAAATATTTGAGAACAAAAATGATGAATTTAGGTGGGATAAGTGAAGAGATGGATATATGTGCTCTATAAAACCTGAATTTATGGATCAGTGTTTGTCATGGGAGACGTGTATGTATTTTAATTACATTTTCAAAAAAATTACAAATCTATAAATGTTTTAAATTGAATGCAAATAAATTTATATTATCTTATGTGGTAATGCTTTAGCAATATCTACTACCTTTTGACAATGGTGTTATTGAATGACAACATAACTATGGTTTAATAACTATGTTTTTCCTCAATAAAATATTTGTTATATGACAACAACACTATCAAAATATAATATAGATATCATTCAACATATGTGTTATCGAGTGACATAAAAACTATCATTTGGTAGTTATGGCATCAAGCAACATCACAACTATCATTTGGTAGTTTTATTGTTGAGAAATAAAATAGTTATAGTTCAATAGGTATATTGTCATATGTCAACATAGCTGTTGAATGATAACTTCACTTTTGAGAGAAAAAATAGCTATTGAATGACAACTATTCTATCAAACATTAGTTTAGCCATTAGGAAGTACCTATTCTTGAATTTGATGGAAGAGATGTTGGGTAATAGTTATGATATCGGACAATATCATAGCTCTTATTTGACAAATATGCTACCACTTGATAACACAAATACCATTTGATAGTTTTGTTACTATTTTATGCCTATGTAGTCTTTCTATGGCTTAGCCATCATTAGATGGTTCAATTTTAATTCAAAAACATCTTCTCTCTTTTGATGGAATTAGTCATAATTTAGGGACCCACATTGTCATGCTACTTCAAAAAATAGTTTTGTGACACTATCACCTATTTTATGTGTACCAAATATCAGTTCATAGATGCCAACTACCTATAAATACATCTAGACCACTTCATAGTACACTTTTAAAACTTGAATTTTCCACTGTGACCTCCAAAATCCTTGCTTCCTAAAAAATAAAATCACCTCTTAGAGACCATCTAAATAACACATGTTCAATAATAGCTTCCCCAGTCAAATTTGTGTACATAATACTATATATGAACCTCACGTGCCAATAAAATCTTTGAATTTTGGAACAAAAATATGCACACAAGGACTGAGTCAAAAAGTGTGGTTTGTAAGGGCTTATCAAGATTCGCCATTATAACACATACACCACATTACTTACTTCTTTTCTTAGGAGCTATGATGGTCTTAAGTCAATGTTCACAGTGAAGACACAATCATGGGATACACAATTTGGGCTTAGCAAATAATACATCCATCACTTTATAGCTATCCCCCTCAAAATTTTTAACCATGTGACCACCCATGTTTCTCTAATAGATCAAGACAAGAAGTATTTGGAGTCTCACTTCAACATGTAGATTGAGGGTTCATACTAGTTCATTGATTTGATTTTTTTCATTTATAGATTATTTTAAAATTTAAACATTTACTAAACATCCTTAATAGGGGACCATTTAATATTATCAATTAAAAGATCAATTCTCTCTAAACTAATATATTTTATTTTAATACATGTCGGTAGAATCAAAAATGAAGTAGGGGCCTCTCTATACAATATGTTACCAATCATTTTAGTCTAGCCATGATATAATTATTTTAGGGTAAAATTGTAAAGAAAGGAAGAGCATTAGACATAACAATCTAGGATATGGTGTATATGTTGAGTACTTTGAATGTCTAAAAATTTGATTGGTGTCTATATATGTCTAACAAAATTATCAATGATTTAAATTTTTCTCTTACCATTGACAATTGCAAATTTACATGAACTAATTATATTATTCCTTTATATAATGAGGTATTTCATGCATTAAAAATGGAAATCATGAATATTCTAGATATTCTTCATGAAAAAATGTAGATCTCCTATCTTTCAATTGAAAATCAAGATGTAATTGTGTCCTCTATTAGATGTTCTATGGTTGCTTATTAAAAATTTATTTAATGTTGACTATTTGATTGAAGTAATTTTACTCTCATAGAAAATATTTTTGCAACTATTTTTAATGATACAAGTAGCAGTAAGAGGTTAGTACCTCCCAAGGCCTCCAAAGAATCAAATATGGATGTGTAATTATCATCTCTTCTTTGACTAGACAAAATAGAATGAAAAGTTATATTATACCTCCACGCCCTCCAACCAATCCAGTTCAAATGACACAAAATCAAACCTTCTCTCATGTTTTTGGTAATACCATTATGTTTTTCATATTATTTATAATTTCATTATATATTGTAGATTTTGTGTTTGATTATCTTCATGTTATTTTCCAATGTCATTTGAATATCCCCCCTAATCTTCCCAAATTACCCATCTATTATTCAGTTGCAACAAATAACTTCATGGCACCTTCAAAAGCAAGGTATGCACCAATAATTATATTTTTTTCAATATCAATATGTAATATTAAATTTATTTTCATTTATAAGTTATCTGATACGTTTTGAAAATTTTAGAGATCCCTTCTCAAATTAAACATTTTATACCACCACCACCATTCCACCATGTTTTTACAAGGGGAAAAAAATTGTCATTTTTGTTGCCAAGCACTGGAAGTATCTATTTGACAATCTTAAATTTTCCAAACCTCTGTCTTTATGGTATGCCCAACTCCAGGACTGATATTTTAACATACATATCTTAATGATCAATTTTTTGGGATGGAGAGTGTGGATAAATATAGTTATCTCAATCTTCATGTAGCCTACTGGCAATACTCATCTCTCTAAGGTCTAGCATGCCCATTCCCCAACCTAATCCTAAAAATTTTAAGGTTGATGATGATCTTACCTAGTTTCCTTTAGATAATTTATTAGCACATAGTAATGACATCTATGTAAAATAAATTATTCTTAGTTAACTTGAGTGTTTGAGGATATAAGAGGTAAGGGCTAAATTTTTGATAATGAAAATAAATGCTAAGTTTCACAATCACTCCCAATGTAACTAATTGTAAAAATTGGTTCGATATCAATCATAAAAAATTGATGGTTTGTTGAATCATGTTATTTTTGGATAATTTATTGTTAGTAATGATCAAAATGATAGAGTGTTAGATATAATTTTGAACAGCCTTGAAAATATAAATATAGAGGTCTAGGCATACTACAAATAAGGGCAAAGGAAAACATCCTTGTGGTTATTATTGTTGAATCAAAGGGGAAAGTTGTTATAAGTTTTACTTATTCCAAGTTATTTGTCATTTGCATTTAATTAATTTAATTTTTATCTAATTAATATTCATTGTTTAATATTGTCCAAAATATGGTAATTTGAAGAATCAAGTGATGGTACTTGAAGTGCACCTCGAAATAATGTGGAAAAGTTTAAATTCATCTATTCACTTTAAACAAAATCTTATTTTACTTAATAGATAAAATAATAAATTTATGAAAATCATCAAGGAGGATATATTGGATCTAAAAATTTTACTCAAGTAGAAAGCTAATGTGGATCCCTCATTGCTTTCTATAGGGGTTGCAACAAAGGATGAAAGGGAAAATATTGAAAATATTAATGTTGTAGCCAAAGATATTCTCCAATAAGGAATATTAAAAGGGATACGATCCATACAGAGTGTGTGTCTTCTGTAGTGGAAAAGTAGACAAACACTCCACATGAAGCTTAAAAATAATGATTCAATGTCAATTATAACATTTATTTATAGTGTAATATTGTAATATTATAAGATAATCAATTTTAAACTTCAATATATATTGTTTCTATGGTTTATTAAAGATGCATGTGATTCTAAGGTGGCTTGTAGTTGTTAAGGTGTTAGATAGTATCTTAATGTGTAATTATTATTTTTTAATTAATTTATCTAGAATATATTAATGATATATGTTTTTAAATGTGTGCTGATTTTCAAATTGATATATATTAATGACATATGTTTTTAAATGTGTGTTGATTTTTAATGGATAATTATTAAAGTTATTAAGGTATGAAACCAATCCTCTTATTTATCTTTCTGGATTTTTTAATAAACATGGTTGTTGAACATCAAATTCTATTTGTGTTTTTCTTTGGATTCTAGTTAATCAATAATCATGTATTAATCTCCTATTAACCAAATTTTATTTTTATTTCTTTGTAGTAAAATACCAAGCACATGACAACTGGGAAATATTTATTAATAAATTATTATGTGGTACCTATGATATGGTTGATTTATATTTATTATTTATTTTTTCATTGCATAATAAACACTTTGACTATGAATAGACAGTATTATGTTACTAATATTTTAATGTAACAAATTTTGGTATCCTATATTTTTCATAGATAAAAATTTATAATAAATATTAAAAAATATAAAATTTGGTAATGACTAAGATTGTAAAGTTTGAATTTATAATACATACATGTCTTAAACTCAGGTAGGTGAAACAATCATTTTGCAGCTTGCTATTCAAATCTAGTATTTACATCTACATTAGTAGATGCATTTTGACTATCCGAATTAACATTGTCTTTTTTATGGTTGTATTCATGACACCTCTTCTTTGAGTTAGTGAACTCCAAATTGAAAGTGATATTTTGTAAGTAAATCCATCCATTAGATAATAGGAAACGTACATCTTCAAACAAGTTTATATATTTTTGTCCAATCTATTCCAAAGTTAGGATTTGAAAAAATATAATGAACTAAATACTTGTTTGACAGATTTGATTTAATCAAAAATATTTGCTAATACTTTACTATAGGACATTGTCAGAGTAATGTCTTTTTTGTATCCTTGTAAAAGCACCAATTTCTAGAGGTTCACTAAAACCCTTATATTGATCAATCATTGTAAATATAAAATGTGATGACTAGGATGCCATTAAATCCTTTTGAAAAATACCTTTATATTAAACTATGTTGATCTGCGTAGACTTGCTAAAAATTTTAGTGAGACTACCCATGCATTTAAAAAATAAATTACTTGTATGTTCTTCACCATTTATAGTGTTCTAAAAAATTCATTTTATCACTCTAATGGATTCAAGCAGGTCATCTCATTTTTAAAAATCTTAAATTTTGGGATAGAAACTTTTTTAAATATTTCTTAATTTTAGTTGTCTCATAAATAACAAAATCATATATAACTCTTGTGATAAGGGCTTCTTCAATTATTATTCCTATTAAATTAACACCTCTTTAGAATGTGTGCATTGGTATCTCCTTTTGCATTAACAATGATACAAAGATGATCATGGTAATATTAAACTTTAAATAGATATTAGGGTCCTTGATGTCTATTAAAATTTTATAGCTACCCAATACAAGGCCCTTGAAATAGTGTTGTGATAAGTATAACAAATCTATAGAATGACAACCCCATTTTCTCAATTAAATGAAGTTAAAAATATACATAGATATCTCTTGTGCATGTTTATTCAAACATTGTATTTATCTTAACATAGGTAGATTAACAAATTATGTCAATAATATTTCAAAATATATTAAATGGTACAATAAATCTTATACATTTTAAACTTCCATCCTATATTTAAACATAAAAACTACCAATGATGGATATTTTTCAAAAATTCTACATGCTGGCGCATACATAGAAATCCATCTTATATCAACATTTTTTAAAAGATTTTTACCATCGGTCACTCAAATCTCAAATTTTTGAAACTCTAAAATTATGTTTAGACTACTTGACATATATGCATACAAGTCATAGATAATCTTCTCAACTTTTTGAGATTATCACATTTATTAATAGTCTTTTAATCAACATTCATTCTATGAACCATGTGATGAATTGTAATTATATATGGGGTAACTATTATTTGAAGTCAAACACAAAGACTAGTTATGTGGGCTTGCATTAGTGATGCAACATCAACACCAACATAGACTAACATTGTAGCTATATAATATTCATTCATCCAAGATATATCACTAAAATTAGAAATAATCAATATGTAAAGGTTTCAACATTAAAAATTTTAGTCATTTTTTGTATAGCTAAAATATGAGTTTGTCTTGAATGGTTATGTAAGGAATAAGCATGAATGCAAACCCATGATGTGTTATCAACTATGGTGACCTCATCAGTTGAAAGTGAGATAAATTGTGCGTTTTTCAATTATTCTTTTAAATCCTCCATCTCAATCATGGATAGAGATTTTACTATTTCTCAAGCACTATTATCTCAGTAATGGGATTGTGGAATGTTTTGAAATCCATTATATTAGAACCACATCTCATAATCTCAAAAATATGATATAGGTCTTCCATTTTTTAGAATATGATAAATAGCAAAGAACTGTATATTTTTGGCATGAAGGTTATCTAGAGCAATGTTTTCCATCTAAGATATTATTTTTACTCCTTTTTCAATGATATTTATTATATATTTATGTTTATCTTCATACTTTAATGTGTACCTTACATACATGCATTATTTTGCATCTTTCCATCTATGTGTTTTCAATGTGTGTCAATCTTTTTATTTTACTGATACATACATTTTTCCACAATTTTTCTCAATTGTGTCTAACTTAAGATGCACTGTATGGTCCTTTCCTAGTTTACAACTATATATTGTACATATACATTTTTTTTGAGTATCATTTCCATTCTCTAGTTTAACTAGCTCAATGAATGGATATTTATCAACCCAATCTAAATTGAAAGACCTTCCAATTAGCTATGTACTTTTATAATTTTGAACATATTTCTTAATGAGCTTTTCAATTGATGTTTATGTTTGATGAGTACAATTGTTTTTTATTTAGATCACATTTTCAAGGATATCATCAAGTTTGCTCTTCCTTCACACAAAATTTAGAGTAGAATTTTTAACTAAAGTTTGTGTTTCATCAGATCTATAATTTTGTTCATATACTTGCACCTCTTCTCCTTGAGGCATTGCATACTCATACTCAGGTATATCCTCAAGTGCTTCCATGTCATCATAAAACAATATATTCAAAATGATGACATGTAATCATATCATTTAGTTTGTTGGGTGAATATTTTGTCACCAGCTAACTGATGGGCAAAAAAGGTCACTTCAACCACAACATATGGAGATTGGTTGGCTGAATGTGCAGGTTTACCACATCAAAGGGGGACAAATCTCTCTTCTCATCAAGGTGAGATTCCCTATAAATATACGGAGCTATATATACTATATATATGCAAAAAATAATACTCAGGGGTAGGATCACACCATCCATCTCTCTTTTCTCAGAGATGATGTTCACAGACAAAAGAGAAAATCTAGGTGAAAACACTTAAGGCACTTCTCTTCTTTTAGAAGTGGTCTTGAAATTAACAACAAGATTTCTTTCTGATAGGTAATAAGTAACTAGTAATAGGGGGCATAGTAACCAACAGATAAAGCTTTAGCACAAAGTCTCCACCTCAACTTCCCAAGAGTGAAATATGAAGGATAATGGGGGCACAAAGTCATCCCAAGATCCTTTACATTGAAATAAACTAAAAATAGACACACTAAAGACAATTGTGGTAGCACAAAGTCTTCCCATAGTTGGATTCAGGACATCTTCCTGATTACTTCTACTAATTCTACTTATTTCATTAAATGGATAGGAATGCATTAAGGAAAGATACATAAGAACTATCTCCAAAATGACACAAGCAATTATAGCACAAAGTCTAAAATTAACTTGATTTCTCATTCAAGCAAAGAAATATGATTAACGATCTGACCTCAAAGTCTTAGTAAATGCCTTTCAATTTGGGCAGAGTTTTTCTTTTGATAACAGAAAGATCTCTGCATAAAATAAGAGATTATAATATATAACACTCCAAGAAAGACTTGGGTACTTTATTTTATAAAATGGCCCATGTTGCATTTAATGCCTTAAGTGGATTTTTAGCTATGTCAAGGGGCCATGTTGGAACAGGGCATCGACATTAACTGTGGCATTTCAATTCATCCCAAATGTCTCCTTTTGAATTATGGGCCACTTGGTCCTTTTCCTGATATGTGCACATTTTTCCACTTCACCTTTACTTGAAGGGAGAAAAATAGGTCATGCCTTTGAATGTTTTGTGTGATCAGATGTCTACTTGGTGGACTATTTCACCTACTAGAAATAACTCTCCTATAGATATTTCTATATTTCCTATAGTTGTTCCCTCTTTCCTCACCACATCTTATTGTATTTTGTCCTTTTCTTAACAATTTGAGCTCTCGAGCTATCTTCTCACTTTTTGTTGGATCCTTCAGCTTCTTCTTTGGCCAGTTGCTGAGTTTGTTCACATGGTGTACACTATATTTGAAAATCATTAGATATTTATTACCTTGAATTTTTCATTTGTGGGGATGTCATGATCACTTAGTCACTTAAACTACTTTGAACCTTGAACCTTGGAGTGCATAGGTTCAATGGTTTAAAGTGGTTCAATGGTAGGCAATTCAATTGGCTTGTCTATTCACTCGACTCTTTGGTTCAATCATTCTTCAAATCCTTTTAACATTTGAACTTTGAACCATTTTGGTTCAAGGTTCAAGGGTTCATTCTCTTTCTTTGAATCTTTTAGTCCTTCAAACATCTTGGATCTTTTTCTTTTCTCTTGAACTCATTGAACCTTTTAACTTTGAACTCTTTTGGTTCAAGGTTCAATGGTTCAATGGTTCAATATTTCTTCTTCAAAGTCTTCTTTTCTTTAAGTCTTTTGATCTTATTAAACTCTTTGAACCTTTGAAATCACTGAACCTTTGGAAGTGGGGTTTAATGGTTCAATGGTTCAATCCTTTGTTTGAAGCTTGTCGATGGACCTTTTGGTTGAACCTCAGAGTTTAACCAACCTTAAAATTGCCTAAGTGTTGGGAACTTGTTTCCTTCCTATAGAGTCCATAGAAATCAACCTATAGAGTCCATAGAAATCAGCCTACAAAGTCCATAGAAATTCACCTATAGAGTCTGTAGTTCTGTTGGATGGAGAACAAAATAGTTCAAATATTGTCCCAAAAAATGAGTAACATATTTTGGGACCCTAGTTAAAATACCATTATTTTTGGGTAATGTTTCTACATTTAAAAGGTTTTACCTTTGAATTTTTATTTAACCTTACTTTGAAACTAAAAAATAAACAAAAAATATATTTAATCATTTAGCATAGTATCTATTGATATATTTGGTGTGGATGTTGGTTTCTTGGGGTGTTTTTCTAGCTAGATAAAATAAGATAATAAATTATTTTATTACCTCATTATTCCTCCCCCTAACATTTCTCGAAAATGACATGAAATAGATAGATTATAATGCAAACACTAATGTTGTCTTAAGACACAAATGATAACATGAAACACTAGCGCTAAATCTATTATGTGACATAATATATATTAGGTGACACTAAATATGTTGATAAATAGGGTATATTTCATGTGGTACCAAAGCTATCATGTGTCAATGTTACTATCGAGTGATAGGGTAGT
>JARHVA010004719.1:135000-180000 GCA_037957365.1 Torreya grandis | reverse complement strand
ATTTGAGGTGACCATGTATAAAAAATATAATATATTGAGGGATGTATAAATTAAATCTTAATTATTGATATTTTTAATGATAAGACATAAATGGGTTGTAATCAACAATAGATTTAGATAGTATAATGTTTAATGGCATTGAATCTCCAATATTCATTATGAACTTAACTGGATCAACCATTGTAGATGGTCTTTAGATTCAATTATTAATTTGTTTCCTAGTTACTATATGCATGATAAATAGAGTATGGAAAAAATGCTTACACCTACCATGGTGTCATATAACAAATAGTAATGAATGTTTGCATAAATATATATCTTACCTTCTACTAAAATTCAAATAGAAAAATGTGTTCATGAATTTTTATCACACCCTATCAATTTGAAATATTATAATGTGTGCATGGATTTTTATCATTGCCCAAAATCATTTTCACTTATATAGCATGATATACATCTATATGCTAAATAAATAAAATTTAACTATATACGGATGTAAATATTTCATTGGATGTAGATGTAACATATAACTTTCATCTAGATGTAACATGTAATTTTCATATATATGTAGAATGTAATTGTTATTTTTTATTTTTATGTGTGTTTACCCATGAATATACACCCAAATATGTATAAATTTCTCTGATTTATAATATATTTTACTAATTTATAAAATATGGAATCCTTTATGGCTTAAATGTGTCATAATTAATAATCTAATATTTGAATCATGTTTGTCTCATATAAGTAGAACTCTTGTGATTATCATCATGTATATATCAATTTTGAGGTGAGACATAATATTATTAAATCAATCATATCAAAATATTTATAAATATAAGGCATGTAAAAGCAATAGAATGGTCAAAATATTAAGTACTATACCTAAATGTTATCTTGATACAAATCAAGTAGTTCAAAATATAGTATAGGAGATATTATGGAAAATAATCACATGTAATCGATAATATGATTACCAAATGTAATAAGATTTGTATAGAGATATCATAGTTTGTATTAATTTATAAAAATTGATCATTTTTGTTTATAGAGATAATATGATTACCTAATGTAATATTTAATTTCCAGTAGGGGTAGGCACATGTTGGTAGAAAGAGGATGATTCTATTTTTGGTTGGGCTCATCATGTTTAGATGAGAATTGTTGATTGGTATTTATATTTATGGTTTATAGTTTGTTGAGCTTTTATTTGCAGGTTTTGTATTAATTTTTTAACTTTAGATATTTTCCTAATTAGTTGTGGGGTTTTAGGTAGTAGTGTGATCAAATCTAGTATTTGGTTTTATGTCTTTAGGAGCTTGGGCCTCTTTATGTGCCCTAGAACAAGGCAAAGCTATGGATAAGAGTTTGAATCTATCCAAGAAAATTTACTGAAAACACTCATTCCTATTTTTGGTTTGACATTTCGATCATTACCTCTAATTTATTATTATAATAATTATAATTATTATTAATATTTTTTATTGATGATGGATTATGATTATTATGATTTCAAACATAGATTTTTTATAATTATTATGTCATATAATGATACAAATATTTAATATACCTACATTTTTTCCTTATTATAAATTATTTATGTTTGGAATTGATAAAATTATAATATTTGAATAATATTTATAGCCATTATTCCTCATTTCTTGCAACATACATTTATAGTAAATATGTTTAACTATTCATATAATGTCTTATTGATGATTTAAATTATGAATTACTAAAAATTATAGATTTCTCTTTTCAATTAAAACAAGAGGCATAAAAATTCAATATGGAAGATGCTTTTAAATAATAATGTGCTCAATTTCAAGATAGTATGTAGTTGCTGAAAATTGGTGAATCAGTCATAAAAAAAATTACATTCATATTCTATCTTTATAACCATTCAACAACGTCCTAATTATTTATTAATCCAATAAATAACTCACTTACTTTAACTTACATACATTACACACTTTTTACCAAGTATCATGTTATTTTTGTTGTTAAAACCTCTTTTCTAGCCAATGAAAATGCTCTCAAAAAGTATCTTCTAGTGACACCTTGAAAAGTTTCTAATGTTCAAAGGGTTGTGTGTGATTGTCTTTTATGTATTGAATATATTCATAGGGTGCTACCTTAAATATATAATAATAATGAACATAGTATTTGATGGTTTCCACTTTGATTTCTATCAAAACCTCTCAAATATAATTGGCTTAGATTTAGACCATGTGTATTTTGAGGTTTTAAAAACAAATTAATTTCATCCAAACTTAATTAGTGTAACATTAAATTCCTTCCTAAATGTAATAACCCTGATCTCTTCAAAAATTGGTGACTATTCACATTTTTAATGTGTCATCTATGATCATATCCAAAGTTATTGCTTTGTGATTGAGGTATCTCCTGGCCCTAATTCATCATCTTGAGAAAATATGTTTAATAATATACAAATACATCCAAGATAATGTCATTGATATCTAGGAAAACATGAACTAATCTAGAACCACTCGAAAATACTTATATTTGTCAATATTGCATTTGAGAAAGCCTAGGATATAATTAAATGGGCATTTCTTATTTCCATAGTAGACTTGCTCTTAGATTTGGCCCCATGTTTTTGGATAGTGTTAACATGATATTCAAAGATGTTTGTGCATGAAATACCTTTAATCATGCTCATTTTAAAATTTCGGTCTCCTTAGGGTTCTATGAAATAAGGGTGTCCCGTACCCACATATTTGTATGTTCTTGTGATTGAATAATACAACTATGTTTTAATTAAATAAACATCTAGATGTTTTATTTAAGTCATCTCCCTTGATAACTCTACCTTTCTCTTGATTGATGGTGACTTTGAAGATTAATTTTTCTAAAAAAATTAGAATAAGATTCCAATATATAAAATGATATGACATGGCTTAACATTTTTTCCATTCCCTCGGCTCCTAAAGTTAGTAGTGAAAATCCCAGTACTATAGAAAATGTAATAGCTCAAGTTCCACATCATTAGATAATTTCAAATTGGTGGATTGAGCATGGGGAGAAGTTTATCTTTCTTAGGATACCTTTTACATTTAAATAATTACCCTATAACATTTAAAATAATGGGATTTCAAATTGAGAAGATAAACTTCAATTTTGAGTTAGCAAACCACTCTCCATAACTGGCAATAGGTTACTTATAAAATTCTTGTATCTACCCAAGTTTACTACTTATATTGGGTATATTTAAAGGATTTTTACATCAAGGTGAAACACCATATTATATACATCTTTGTGTAAAAATGTGAATTTTATATATACTTACACATGGTCTCTTAGGAATTGTTTTGTATACCTAAATAAACTAGAAAAATATGCTTTCTTGATATTAAACTCAAATGAAATACCTTATGAACTAATAAAATAATGATAGAACTTGAAGGGGAAGATTACTTGAAAGTTTTATAAGTTTCCATTATAGTTATGAATGTTCCTCCTATGGAAACATAAAATGGTAAGGGTTAATGTTGCAATCTCTTATTAATACCATTTTCGTAGTTATGTTTATTTACATATTTGTAGCTATTTTTTTAATCCATGGAAGTTTATTATGCATAAGCGAATTTAAGTTTGGATGGTTTTAGGTTTAACCTATAAACTAGAAACCATTCACTCTATTAGTCCTTGATTCTAAATTAGTAATTTATGCCTATTACCTTAGTCCCTTGTATTAAGAGTCTTCAACTTAATAGGGATAGTACTATTACTAAAATCTTTTGATATAAGACTAGGAAATAACACATATGTAATTATATAAATCAAAAGTATTACCTCTGATCCCTACTATGATGGCCTAAAACTATGTGTAGGGTGGATAATTATGCATTAGAGATAAATCATAGTTATAAAGAGTAACTTCATGCATAATAAATGAAATATAATATTAAAAAAATGTTTGATAAAGGGTAAGTATGATACTTTCATAAATTCAACTTGTATTCAATGAGAGTGAATAGGGAAAGTATATAGTGATATACAATCCACATATGATAGAGTAGATGAATATAGATACTGTTTATCACTATGAGTATGTATGCATCAACTATGGATTGTGTCAAAATTTGGGTAGATACATATGTTACAAATTTATACGTGAAATACAATAAGTACTTAAAATAACTACTTGTTACAAATAAAATGATAAAAAATTGTTTCATCTTCAATTTTTGGTAATAGTTGGACTTCAAGGTACAAGAAAGATAACTAATCAATAGGGTAGCTAACATGATGAAAGATAAAAAGTGCTTATTATAAATCCATGTAGTTATAGAAAGTTAACACGTGGATGTGCTAAAGCAGAGAAAAATTTGGGTGTGTGAGTTTATGATCATGTGCCAATGAGGTGCACTATACTTTGAGAAATATTACTACAGAAGAGTGTACAAGAATTTTAATGGTGCTAGTTGGGTGTGTATGTCTACGAATAAATGCTATAATGGTGCACAAGATCAAGATAAAGATGACTGTATATGGGTGTGTAAGATTATGAAGGAAGTGTGAATGTGTCATAAGAACAAAAAGTAGGATAATACACAGTGTAAGAGATACATATGAATCATTATCTATTTATTGAAGAGAAATGGTATCCATTATGTACTTGTATATCTCTCACAAATTTTCATCAAGTTGTTACGAGTTATACCACTTAGATTCATCATAATATTGCATCACTTTGAAAACTCTAAAAATTTGAACTGTGCCATGGTGGGTACATGTGTCTGTCACTTAAATCATTTGATCATTATTGGTGGGGTGTAAGTGTTTCTTATCAAGATAAAAATTATTTTGTGTTACTACTATCTCAATAAGTGGAGGAAAATAAGGTTGTAGAAAATACACATTTAATACTAGGTGCATGCCAAATTACATACATAAATTAAGAATGAAGGTGTTCTAATGAGTTGTTCATAGAATGGTGTAAATACCATAGTGTAAGGGGATGATATTATTGTGTCGATATTTTAAACACTTATTTTGAAGGTGAAACCATAATTATTATTTGATTCATAAGGCATAAGGTGTGTGATGTGTATCACATAGCTCCATGTACTTTGCTTATGTGTTAGAAAGGATCTGTTGAACCTAATGATGAATAAATTATATGTGGCATAGTAATTTCTTGCTTTTGTACACTTCCCATTCTTATGCATGTGATTTAATGTTAGTCTAGGTATGGTTAGATATGTCTTGAGGCTATGAATCATAGAACCTAAGACATGTATGGAATTGACTTTGCCCTATAGAGTTGTGTAGGGTTCTGTTATAGGCATGTTGAATGTAGAAAATATTTTCATTGGAAGAGAGATAAGGTGCATGGATTTAAATTTTTAGAATATAATTAAATGTGAAATTGATAAATTATATTTATTAATTTCTTTACGGATGAAAATACATCAACTTATCAAGTTAATTATTTTAGCATAGGAAGTATTTTTGTTGAAGTGTCTTGAGATTTTGGCATAGTGAACATCCTAGATGAGTATTTGGTGAGGTAAACCACTAGGAACATAGAGGTGCCCTATATTTTAGATAAGATAGTAAAAAAAATTTAACTCTCAAAAAATTTCACCTTATCTAAGACTCGTTTAAGATTTGTGAAGTACTAATAATCATAGTAAATGGATACCAAGTATGTGAATTTTTTACCACTATTATCTAGCATTGTGATTTTCACATGAATTAATGCTCAACTAAGATAATCTACTACATTTTTGTCCTTCCATTTCCTTTCATTGATAATAATATGTAAATTATTTAGGTAAGTCATCCATTTCATGTGTCGTGCATTATCTATCTTAATTTATGTTTTGGAGAAATAAAATACCTTATGATTCAAATGGAAATTTTTATTCTTCAATAAAATTTAGTGATTTTATTTTTTAATTTCTACACACTATCATATAAATAATTTTCATATTTGTGTTACCTTTTCACCATGTGAGTGAATGCTTCTGAATGGTACATGAATGGATGTCCATGTTGCATGAATATTATGCTCAATGCATAGTCATATACATTAGTGTGAAGGTCGAAGGAGTGTCTAATGTCAGTAAGGGAAAGCATAGGAAATCCAAAAATGGGTTTCTTGATTTCTTTAAAAGTTCATTATTATGTAGGGGTCTAGTCAAATTTAGTTTTCATGCATGTTATCTAGCTTAGTGGATAACATATATGAAGGAAACCAAGGATGCCATTAAAGTCAAAGTTTGTATGTCCAATAAAAACCTATATTTTATGAGACTATGCAGAGTAAGTTAATCATTGATCACATTGATATTATTTTGTTCTTTATAAATTCCTAAAAGTCAATGACATAACAAAATGTACTATATTTGTGTAATTCCAAATGCAGACTTTGCTAAATTGGCCTACAACTTGTGTTGACACAAGGTGTCTAAGACACATGTGATATATTGCACATTCTCCTCAAAAGTCTTTATTAGGATGAGAATGTCATCTAAGTAGATAATGAAAATGAAATTGAGAAATGGAATTATTAAATTTTCCATCAATCACATAAAGTTTATTGGTGCATTGGTTAGGTTGGAATTCATGACCCACCGTTTATACCATCCTTTTCATGTCTTAAAGGTTATCTTGGGGACATCCTTAGGATGGAATAAAACCAAATGGTAACCTAACTTCAACATAATCTTGGTGAAGTATTGTGCATCTCTAATCTCATTTAGGAGGTTGTTAAGGAATAAAAGTGGATAGTTATTCTTCACACTGATTAATTTGAGTGCATGATAGTCTATGTAGAGTTATAAGGACCCATCCTTATTTGGCATGAGAAATATCATACTCCTGAAAGGAGAATAAATAGTACCGATCTTGTCTAGATGAAGGATTTATTGTATCACATGTTAAATATCATCATTATCCCAAATTAATTTATGATACAAAGGTTTTTTTAGTAGAGAGGATCTAGGAACTAAATCAATGTGGCTATGTACTACATATTTTTCAAGTAAATTTTTGAGTTGTTGTTCCTATGACATTGATCATGTAGTGCAATCTACCAAAGCTTGATTTCCTTCCCTCATAGATGTGTTAGGTTAAACCATGATCAACATGAATTTTTATGTGTAAACGACATGTTTAAGTAATTTATTAGTAGAGATGAAGTTGAATTTCATCAATTTTTTTATTTAAATAGGTTTAAGAATTGATTTAGTTGGTAAACAATATAATGTTATGGCTTAGCTTGAAATGTAGGTTCATGGTCACATAATTATAATGTACCTAGAAAGATGTCATAGACCTCTAAAGGTGTGATGTTAAAATTGATGGCATCCTCCATAGACTTAAATTTGTACTAAAAGATAAATTTTCATTGAAACTATATATCCTTCCACTATTAAATCTAAAATAGTGAGTGTTAATCAAGATTCAAAGTAATGGCAAGGACAAGGTGTTTTGTTTGGATTAAGATATTATGTTTTTATAACTTCCATTCTAGATAATGATACAAAGATTTTTTCCCTTAAACTATAAATTTATGTGGAAAAGTTTATCAGGATCCTTAGAGGTGTCTATTACAGTGGTTTTAGTTCATAGAAAAGTCACATCCAAATCAATGTTGTCTATTAATGAAAGACTTGATGTAGACTAGGAAATAAATAATTATTGTGTGAGACATTTAAAGTCATAATGGGTGAGTGATTGATGGCAATGAAATTTCTTATCATGAAATATATTCTTTCCATTTTTTGAATTACAAGGTGTAACAACCTTAGATTTATGTAAAGTCTTCTTGGGATTCTCTCCTTTATGAGAAGTGCTTTACCTATCCATATAAAGAAGCATTGATAGAATTTGTGAGGGCACACCATTCCATGTGATGTTAGATGAATAGGTGAGACACTTTTTCACCTTCACCTTGGATTTTATCTTAGATCCATTATGATAGAATTTTTCCAAGGTGTCATAATTCAATAATTACATATTCACATGGATATAAGGTGAGAGTCCACTAATGTACTTCAACACTGTATGTTGATCACTGAATTTCTCTAATAGGTGCATAGAGTAGTCATGAACTATGTCAGTATATCATTCCACTAACTATTCCTTATACTAGTGAAATTTTTTGAACATGTTGTATTCATCCTCCAAGTGATGGATACCATATTACTCCCCCTTTAGTGAATCAAAAAATTTCTTCCAAAACTCAATCCAAACACATTATTGCATACAATATGTGCTAAAGTTCTCCTATTAGTGAATATATATAATGGACATATTCAATGTGATGAAGGTCATATTATTATCATCAGTGGAGATCTTAATTGAGAATTATGCCTTAAGATATCAAATTTAAGCTATTAGAATGATTATTTACGTAAACCTATTTAAAGGCTAATATCATCTTGTTTCTTGTTATTATGGTATTATATACACTTCTTATTATGCTTTTAATTAGGTAAGTCTTATTTTCACATAATGTTATTCCCACATCGTTCTTCATAGGATCTTGTTATGAGCCTATTTAATAGGTTATCTCTTTGGTGAATAAATAGTCATTACTTTTTGTATATTCCTTTGTTACTCTATTTGACATGGTTGTAGAGATCATGGTTGGAAGAGCTTGGGAGAACCTGTGAGGGAGTGAGGAGAAGATAGATTTTGTCAAAGATGAATTACCTATTGGAAATATCGATGAGGATATGTAGTGAGCAGACTTTGAAAATTTTTAACAAAATGTAGAAAGAATACAAGAGGTATAGCACACAACTGAGGGAAAGAAAGACATTCAAAATAAAAGAAATCTAATTGGCAAAATATCCTCAGAGAGGTAAATGAATCTATGTAAAGTGAGATAAGAAGAATTATATTTGGAGATTGGAGTTAAATTTCTATGTGTTTCAAGTATGTTTTCTCTTTTGTAGACCTTGTATGAGCATAGAGGAGCATTTTGTTCTTATCTGAAGATAAATGTATATTGCAAAACAATGAAAAACCCAAGAGGAAGGCATGGTATGATAATGACAAAAATTTTGACAATTTTATAAACTAATTTCTAGATCTCAAACTTATAATGGAGTTTCCATAATCATGAGATGATATTTTGGTATATTTATGATCATTTTTTAGTTATTCAAGATATCTAACAACCATTTGGGGTGCTCTGGTAAGAAGAGAAACATGCCATATTTCTTGAACACACATGTTCTTTTATATTGGTCCAAAATTTATGCATAATTTTATATAGATTTTGGAAATTATTAAAACTAATTTCTAAAGTTTCAAATCAATAAAACTTTTTAAAAATTAATTTTATGACCTTGGCACCCACTTGAAAAGACAATTAATTCCATTAGAGAAAAACCCTAACACAAAAAACTTTGAAACATTTTGACATTGCTCATTTCTTAGTCATCCTCCATAAACATAATGAATTTTTTAAAATAGAAATGTAAACCTTCTGATTTAAATGTTTTAGTGATTTTAGACAATTTTACGAGAAACAATTAATCTAATTTTTCACAAATGGTAAATATGTTTTTCTAAAATTGGTAGAGTTGTATAGTTTTAGGATGTAATGAACATACAAAAACATATTTTTAAAAATTCATTATATTTTTAAAATTTAATTATTTTTCAAAAATTAGATAGAAGAAACTTTAATTTGTGGATTCATAGGATAATTACCATTACTTAGTATCATAATATTTACGATATTTTACTTGGTAAAGAGTCTAGACCATATAGTCAACTAGGTGACTATGATAATCATCATGAGGCCTTAATGCTATTAGAACTATATGTAGCTAAAAATGTATTTCTAGAAGTTAAAAATGTTAATAGTCAACCAGAGTTGTGGAAAGTTCATAAGAATGAATATCAATCTTGTCAATCTAGAAGAATATTCTATTTGAAGAAAACTCCTATTTACCACTAAGATACAATAAAATGTTTCTATTTTTGAATGTTTTTTATAGTTGAAGGATATCTATGATCAACTAATAATGATGGAAAATATTATAGATCAATAATAATTCATTGTTTTTTTTATTTACAGTTTATCACCTTAGTATGGCTCCTTTTTGAAGTTATTCCACATGATTTAGGAGATGTAAACACTAGATTATCTATAGTTTTCCATTTTTCTCATAAAAAGAAATGATGGTAGGAATAGTCCATACCTTCAAAATCAACATCTAAATAATGTATTTATATGACAAGGAAAAAATGCAAGTGAAAATGGTCAATAAATTAATATTATTAAAATAACATTGTAAGTGATTCCAAGAAATCAAAATGGAAGGTTTTTTATTAAAATAAACCATATCATTTTAATAAAGATTGTATAAAGAGAAAACTTGAAATGGCTAATTAAAATAATAAATGTAGACATGTTAATATTGAAGACTAATCTAGAACATTTCAATCTAAGAAGGAAAACTAGAATAGTTTAGAAAGTTGCATCTAGTTTAATATAGGATATTCTAATTGTATGGACCTCTATATCCCAGATACTAATAGATTTGGAGAGAGAGGCTAAGGAATAAGAAATAAGATTCAGTGAAATTTGGGGGAGGAATAATTTGATTTATTATAGGCATCAGGAGAGGTACATTACTAAGTAGAAGGTAAAGGAAGACCTTTATCAATTTAAGTTTGATTTTTAATCTGAGAGGGAGGAAGTAATGGTAATTATGGAAGACCTTTAGAAATTTTATTTTGAATTTCAATTAGAGTGGAAGGAAGTAATGGTAACTATGTAATACCTTCAATAGTTTCATCCTAATTTTCATTATGAGTGGAAGGAAGTAATGATAACTATGAAAAATCTTCAACAATTTCAATTTGAACTTCAGTCTGAGTAGGAGGAAGTAAAATTAACTACAGAAGACCTTCAATAATTTCAATTTCAATTTCAATCTGAGTGAGAGTAAGTAATGGTAACTACAAAAGATCTTCAATAATTTGAATTTGATTTTAAATCTAAGTAGGAAGAAGTAACTTTAACTATATAATACCTTTATCATTTTCAATTTGAGTTTCAATCGAAGTAGGAGGAAATAATGATAGTTATGAAAGACCTTTAGTAGTTTCAATTTGATTCTCAATTTGAGTAGGAGTAAGTAATAGTAACTATAGAAGACCTTTAGCAATTGTAATTTGAATTTCAATCTAGATGGGAGGATGTAATGGTAAATCTATAATACCTTCAACAATTTAAATTTCAATATCAATATTAGTTGGAGGAAGTAATGGTAACTATGAGAGACCTTCAGCAATTTGATTTTCACTTTTCTCTAGTCAAAGGGTTGGTAAAGTATCCTAAAGGTGTGTAAGAAATAGTAACTATGGAAGACCTTCAAAAAATCTCAAATTGAATTTCAATCTAAGTGGGAAAACTAGAACCCCTTTTTACATTAGCATTTTGAATATCTTTTTGAGTGGAAAAATTAGAACACCATTTTAGACATGAACAAGAGTAAAAGGAGTAGAAGGAGAAGAAGGACACTTCTTCCATTAAGACATATACAAGAAGGAAAGAAAGGGAAAGGAATAGATAAAGATGCCCTAGTTTTGGGTGGACTAAAGGTAGTCCTTTCCACCACTAACATCCCCCATAATTTTTAATAGAAAGCTATGTGGGAGAGATTTAGTGTGGAAGACCTTCAACATTTTTATTTCTAATTTGAATGGGAAAATCACAACACCTATTTTGACATAAATCAGAGAAGGAGAGAAAGGAGACTCCTTTCAATAGGATGTGGGAAAGAAGTAAAATAAGGGAAAGGAGGATATGAAGATGTAGGTGGACTAGGGTTTGTCCATGTCATCAGTGACATCCCCCTTAAGACTAAATGGAAATTTGGATGGGAAATTTTTAGTTTTGTAGTTTGTTAGAAGGGAGCTTCTAAGTGTAATTTGGAAAAGAAAATCAAAGTATAAGTTGTTGGAGATCAACCAACAAAGTCGATTACTATATGAAAGCAATTAAACATAGAATTAAATCAGATAGATAAGTAACTAGAATCAGAAATAACAAATAATAAGAGATACAAGAAACCACCCTGAAAACTTGTATTAAACTCTTTACAGAAGGAATTACAATTTAAGAAACTTCTTTTCTTCCACACCTCTTTCAAATGTATAGATCTCTTACCAGATCTCTTTCCCTTAAGAGTTCTCTCTCTCAATTACAATCAACTCCAATAACCTAGATTGATATACATATACAAATGTATTCTACTTCTACAGTATTGTTTAATAAGCTATGAAGATCTATCCCTATTATATAAATTTAGGGATTCATGAGCATAAAATCACAACCATTAGATGCACCTCCTAATCAAGGGCTCAAATCAGTCCTACTTAAAATAGAAACATGGACTTAAGACTAACACTTAATCCTTTCATGCAAACATTTTGTTCTATTCACGAAAATAGATTCTGGACACACAGGTGACCGACGTCGGTCCCTGCCAGTCTGCTTATGACTGACGTTAGCTGATCTCTACCAACGTCGGCTACCTCTGGTCCATTTCTGACCATAATTGGTGACTATGTGATTCCTGTAACTTTTGCATTCACCCATTGGTGAAGCTTTTAGCTCCATACCTTAACAATCTCCCACTTGGAGATAAACAACTGTACCAGTACCTATACAGCAACATCTTTTGGTTTCTCCATCTTCAAACTCAATCATGAAGACCAACAAAAGTTGAATGAAGATTTAACTTCTCCTTTGTTACCAGCTTGGTTAACATATCAGCAGGGTTCTTATCTGTATGGATCTTTTCCAGCTTTAACTCACCATCCTCCAATACATGTCTAATGAAGTGGTACCTAAGCTGTATGTGCTTGGTTATTGAATGAAAGGCTGAATTTTTAGCCAAATGAATTGCACTCTGACTATCACTGTATAGTTTGCAACTCTCTTGCTCCTTTCCAAGCTCTTCCATGAACCGTGTCATCCATATCATCTCTTTACTAGCCTCTGTGACTGCAATATATTTTGTTTCTGTAGTTGACAAGGCAACAACCTTCTACAACTTTGAAATCCAGCTAACCGCCGTTCCACCAACAGTGAAAACATATCCTATGGTGCTTCTTCTGCCATCCAAATTACCTACCATATCTGAATCTACATAACCATGTAGAGAAGTGTTTGAACCACCATAGCATAGATGCCTATTGCTGGTCCCTCTCAGATATCTAAGGATCCATTGAACTACTTTCCAATGTTCCTTTCCTAGATTGGCCATATACTTACTTATAACTCCCACTGCTTGGGTAATATCTAGTCTACTACATACCATTACATACATTAAGCTTCCTACTATGGAAGCATATGGAACTTTTCTCATGTACTCTACCTCATCATGTGAATTAGGACACTATTCTTTACTCAACTTGAAGTGTCCAGCCATAGGTGTGCTTACTAGTTTTGCATCCTGCATATTGAACCGTTTCAACACCTTGTTCACATAATCCTCTTGAGACAAAATCAACCTGTGATATTTCCTGTCTCTCTTAATACTCATGCCAAGGATTTTCTTTGCAACTCCCAAATCCTTCATGGCAAATGTGTGAGCTAATTTCACCTTAAGCTCAGAGATATCCTGCATATCTGATCCTACAACCAGCATATCATCTACATACAACAACAGAATAATATATCTACCATTATCCAATCTCTTAAAATATACACAATGGTCAGATTGACATCTATTATAGCCATGCTCAGTCATAAATCTATCAAACCTCAAATACCATTGTCTAGGAGCTTGCTTGAGACCATACAAGCTTTTCTTCAATCTGCACACTAGCTTCTCCTTACCTTTGACCTCAAATCCTTCCAGCTGATCCATATATATTTCTTCATCAAAATCTCCATGAAGAAATGCTATCTTAACATCAAGCTACTCAAGATGAAAATCCTCAATAGCAACTAAAGACAGTACAGTTCGTATAGAAGTCATTTTAACAACAGGAGAAAAAATCTCACCAAAATCAATCCCTAGTTTTTGTGCAAATCCTTTCACTACCAACTTGGCCTTATATCTCATCTGTCCATTCTCACCTTCCTTCAATCTGTAGATCCATCTATTTTTTAGTGTCTTTTTTCTGGCTGGCAACTCAACCAAATCCCATGTTTGGTTCTCTTTCAAGGAATCAATTTCCTCACTCATGCCTAGCTCTCACTGACTCTTGGATTCCACCTGTATGGCTTCATCAAAACTCTCTAGTTCTCCACCATCAGTGAGTAATAAATAGAATAATGAAGGGGAATATCGAATTGGAGGTTTACTTACCCTTTCTGACCTCTTTATGGGAGTTTGAGACTCATTCACAACACGTTGTCCACCCAAATTCTCTGATAGTGACCGACCTCAGTCGCTTCCAGGCTTGTAACTGGCTGATGTTGGTTCCTTCTGATCGATGTTGGTTTCTATATGACCGTCATCAGTTCTTGTATAGCTGATGTCAGTTCCTACCTAACTAATGTCAGTCTCTATGTTTTCTTGTCTATGATTATTCTTTCCTGCAAGCTCATTTTGGATTGTCACCTCATCCAATTCTCCATTGCTCTACTCAAATTGATTTAGCTTCTTGAGCTGATCACTATACATCACCTTTTCATTGAAAACAACATCACGGCTCCAAATTATTTTGTTAGTTCCTAGATTCCATAACCTGAATCTAAAATCTCCAGAGCCATAACCAATAAATGTGCACCTCATGGACTTAGCATCCAACTTCTTTCTATTTTCCTTATCAATATGCAAAAAGGCTTCACAACCAAAAACTTTGAAAAATGAGAGATCTACCTTTTTACCTATCCATGCCTCTTCTAGAATTCCACCATCCAGAGCTATAGAGGGTCCTCTGTGAATCAGGTAAACTGTAGTATCCACTGCTTCTACCCAAAACTCTAAGGGCAAACTAGCATGTAATCTCATACACCGTGCACACTCCATTATTGTTTTGTTCATCCTTTCAGCAACTCCATTTTGCTAAGGCATCCTTGGAATCATCCTTTGCCTATGTATTCCATGCATATAACAATACCAGTTAAACTTATAGCTACAAAACTCACCACCATTGTCAAATCTCAGGCACCTCAATCTCCTACCTCTTTCATTCTTAATCATAGCTTTCTAAATCTTAAACATGTCAAAAACATCAGATTTCTTCTTTATATAATAGACCCATACCTTTCTTATAGGATCATCTATAAAAGAAATATAGTACTATGATCTCCAATAGAAGCAACCTGAGCTGGTCCCCACATGTCTGTGTGAACAAGCTCCAACTTATGCTTCTTCTTTGTTGACCCAGTCTTGAGAAAACTCACTTTCTTCTATTTCCTAAAAATACAGTGCTCACAAAAATCTAGATCTATGCTTTTCAAATCTAAAAGCTTACCTTCTGACTTAAGAATAGTCATTCCCTTCTCACTCATGTGGCCAAGCCTCTGATGCCACAACTTTGCATCTACATCTGAAGTAGATAATACAGAAGGAGAATTATCAGTAATGCAATTACATAAATAGAGAGTACCTACTCTCTTACCTCTAGCCAATAGAAGTGCACCCTTGGAAACCTTCCAAGATTCAACTATGAGAGTTACTATACAACCCTCATCCCCTAACTTTCTTATAGAAATCAGATTCCTCTTCAAGATGGGAACATGCATGACATCTCTCAACACCCATGTGTTGCCATTCTGCATTTTTAGCTACACTTTTCCTTTGCCAACAATTTTACAAGGCTCATCATCCCCTAAACAAACTATTCCAAAATCTCCATCAATATGCACAAAGGCTTCATAACCAAAAACTTTGAGAAATGAGAGATCTACCTTTTTACCTATCCATGCCTCTTTTAGAATTCCACCATTCAGAGCTATAGAGGGTCCTCTGTGAATCAGGTAAACTGTAGTATCCACTGCTTCTACCCAAAACTCTAAGGGCAAACTAGCATGTAATCTCATACACCGTGCACGCTCCATTATTGTTTTGTTCATCATTTCAGCAACTCCATTTTCCTAAGGCATCCTTGGAATCATCCTTTGCCTATGTATTCCATGCATATAACAATACCAGTTAAACTTATAGCTACAAAACTCACCACCATTGTCAAATCTCAGGCACCTCAATCTCCTACCTGTTTTGTTCTTAATCATAGCTTTCCAAATCTTAAACATGTCAAAAACATCAAATTTATTCTTTATATAATAGACCCATACCTTTCTTATAGGTTCATCTATGAAATAAATATAGTACTATGATCTGCAATAGAAGCAACCTGAGCTGGTCCCCACATGTCTATGTGAACAAGCTCCAACTTATGCTTCTTCTTTATTGACCCAGTCTTGAGAAAACTCACTCTCTTCTATTTCCAAAAAATACAGTGCTCACAAAAATCTAGATCTATGCTTTTCAAATCTAAAAGCTTACCTTCTGACTTAAGAATAGTCATTCCCTTCTCACTCATGTGGCTAAGCCTCTGATGCCACAACTTTGCATCTACATCTGAAGTAGATAATACAGAAGGAGAATTATCAGTAATGCAATTACATAAATAGAGAGTACCTACTCTCTTACCTTTAGCCAATAGAAGTGCACCCTTGGAAACCTTCCAAGATTCAACTGTGAGAGTTACTATACAACCCTCATCCCCTAACATTCTTATAGAAATTAGATTCCTCTTCAAGATGGGAACATGCATGACATCTCTCAACACCCATGTGTTGCCATTCTGCATTTTTAGCTACACTTTTCCTTTGCCAACAATTTTACAAGGCTCATCATCCCCTAAATAAACTATTCCAAAATCTCCATGTCACTAAAATATTCTCTATTTTGGGTTGCATGGAAAGAGGCACCAAAATCTAAAACCCAAGATTCTATATTATTATGCAAAGAGAATATAAGAGCATCTTGTGCAACAATACCTGCAACTTTTGCTTCTTCTTTACCTTCATGATGATTATCCTCTTTAGGTTTTGACCAGCAATCTTTGCTTATATGCCCTAGCTTTCCACAATTCTAACAGGCTATCCTCCTGCCATTTTTGGATTTAGATCTACCTCTCATCTTTGACTTAGACCTTGATCTCCATTTCTTGCTCTTCTCTTTTTGCCTTCCCCTACTCTCAAAATGTAAAGCATTCCCTGATGTTTCCTCTATGCTTTTCTTGTGATTTTTTTCATTCAAGATTACACTAACAACATCATCTACTTTTAAAATATTTAAAGTAGATGCGGTATTACTAATTGCCATTACCAAGCTATGCCATCTTTCAGGTAAAGAACATAAGATTAATAGAGCTTTAATTTCATCATCAAAAACTATTTTGACTGAATTTAATTGATTTACAATCCCATAGAAATCATTTAGATGATTAGATACAGATCCACCTTCCTGCATTTGCAAATTAAATAATTGCTTCATAAGATATACCTTATTTGAAGCTGAAGGTTTTTCATATAAATTTGCTAAAGTAGTCATTAACTCTATCGTAGACTTTGCTTGTGATAAATTAGATATCACAGTAGATGCTACACTCAATCTTATAGATCCAAGAGCCTTTCTATCAAGAACTTTTCATTCTTCATCTTCCATGTCTGTGGGCTTCTTTGAAACTCCACCTAACGATAAGTATAGATCTTTCTGATACAAATAATCTTCTATCTGCATTCTCCATAATTGGTAATTCTTGTCATTAAACTTCCCCATTCTAAGTTTACTTTCTTCTACCATTGCTTCTCCCACTCAAACAGAAATCCCTGTGACTAACCTGTAATCAATACACACTAACCAGATCTAAAACACCTATTAGTCAACCTAAGCTCTGATACCACTTTTTATGGATATCAAGCTCTTGAACCTATAACCTAGCTCTGATACCACTTGTTGGGGATCAACCAACAAAGTTGATTACTATATGAAAGCAATTAAATGCAGAATTAAATCAGATAGATAAGTAACTAGAATTAGAAATAATAAAGAACACGAGATACAAGAAACCACCCTGAAAACTTGTATTAAACACTTTATAGAAGGAATTACAATTGAAGAAACTTCTTTTCTTCCACACCTCTTTTAGATGTATAGATCTCTTACCAGATCTCTTTCCCTCAAGAGTTCTCTCTCTCAATTACAATCAACTCCAACAACCTGGATTGATATACATATATAAATGTATTCTACTTCTAC
Organism: Torreya grandis; assembly: GCA_037957365.1. Taxonomy (NCBI): domain Eukaryota; kingdom Viridiplantae; phylum Streptophyta; class Pinopsida; order Cupressales; family Taxaceae; genus Torreya; species Torreya grandis. The sequence goes on along the minus strand of JARHVA010004719.1, from coordinate 161,770 downwards.
AGTATTGTTCAATAAGCTATGAAGATATATCCCTATTATATAACTTTAGGGATTCATGAGCATACAATCACAAACATTAGATGCACCTCCTAATCAAGGGCTCAAATCAGTCCTACTTAAAATAGAAACACAGACTTAAGACTAACACTTAGGATTCAATAGCTCAAATCAGTCCTACTTAAAATAGAAACACAGACTTAAGACTAACACTTAATCCTATCATGCAAACATTCTGTTCTATCCACGAAAATAGATTCTAGACACAGGTGACCGACGTTGGTCCCTACCAGTCTGCCTGTGACTAACATTGGCCGATCTCTACTGATGTCAGCCACCTCTAGTCCATTTTTAACTGTCATCAGCGACTGTGTGATTCTTGCAACTTCTACATTCACCCATTGGTGAAGCTTTTAGCTCCATACCTTAACATAAGTTACTATCATCACCTATTAGGTTTCTTTAATATTCCTTAGTTAGGTATGAATTAAATATACCTAAGGTTTTTGTGAGGATAACTTGGTCCCGAAAACATCTCAAGAGTGGAAGGAGTGGAAGACTTTCAATAGTCTCAATTTTATTTTGATCTAGAAAATCAAAACAACATTAGGTTTTCTTCTATGGGGTGGATGATGAAATATCCCATCCTAGGATTATTTTTTGGGCTAAGTTGGATATTAAAATAACCCATTCCCCTAGTTTTTTGAGTGTCATGGATATTAGAGGAGTCCATTCATTAACCCCATCTAATGGATTAGATAATAAAAAAATCCATTTATCTCACCCGACCACTGTAAGTAATTTGGTCTATCTTAAAGTGCTAATCTTTGTGAAAATCTAGTTTTTGGGTTTAGTAAGACACTACCTTACTATAACCTCCTTTTTTTGTTTAAGAGTGAATATTAGAGGTGTCCAAACTTGGTTCCTTCAATCTACAAGATTACAATTAGCCATCATAGGATATTTCGGAACTAGATCTACTATTAATGAATGCTTCTTAGGGGATGTGGGTTTATCTAGACATGTCTACTCTCCTACGGTATGTAGGGAATGTAGAGTAAGGTAAAAAAAACTATGCTGAAGTTAAAATATATAATGGACCCTTCTTAGTTCAAGTAAGTTTACTTTGGGATAGATATATGATTCCTAACCAAATCCTATCCTACTAGAGTGGATGACATAGGAATCCACGATGTTTGTTTCAGTAGAAAGACATACCTATTTTTATGTCCTAGTTACATATAATTTGTGTGGAAGACCCAAATGGTAGAATATATTCTTCTCCTGGTAGATTTTTATCCTACACAGTAAGCCTCAGGGAAGTCTTACCAAAGGATATTCATCTCTTCTAGTTTTAGTATTTTGTAACATCCTTGATCACCCCAAAAGTATGTAGGGATGTAAAGGTTATGCTTCTAAGTGGGAAGATAACCCAACTTATTTTTATTTAGATATTTGCATGTCATGTATAAGACTTAGGTGGTGAAAGACCTCCTTTTCCAGTTGATCTTATGTTTTATAGTTTGGTTCTTCTTATGTTTTTCCAAGTTATAAGATCCTTAAATCTACCCTATTTTGCCAATTTGAGTACCTTTACTTTCATTTTTAATGGTTACAGGATCTTCAAAACTTTACTATTCTTATTTGAATAGGATGTGAATCTTAGTGGGAAGATAAACTCAATCATTGTAACTCTTTTGTATGGAGGCTATGTAGAAGACCCTGGTGGTAGAAGACCTCCTTCTCCAATGGATCTTTTGGTTTGTAGTGCGCTCAAGGAAGACGTGATGAAGTGAGACATCCCTTTGATATTTACTATTTACTAACATCTTTGTGTACTATAGGTTACAGGACCCCTAATACCCTCATGCTCTCTTGTCTTCCCAAGGTCATGGGTACATTTACTTCACTTGTTAAAGGTTGGGGGAGATTTTAAAATGTCTTTATTTTTATTCATTGTTAGGGGATCATTTTTTACCCTCTTTATTATACTTGGATGTATGTCCAACTATCAAAACCCTCACCTCCCTGATTTGTAACTCTAGTTTCAAAAGTGTTTTAGCCAATCAAATAAAAAAATATTGAAGAAGCAAAAGAAGGGGAATAAAATAGATTTACATTTTTAGTAACATAAGACCAATCATGTGAGTCATATAATTTTTACTTAAAATCAAGATATTCATGATACTACACATGTCACTAAGATTATTATGTAAACATAATTTAGGATAATAGTACAATGAAGTTGTTTCCTTACGTGATGAATGAACACATGAAACTATGGGATTCGGGGATGTATAATTAGAATTGAAAAATTAGTACAAAAATACATTTCTTAATGTGAGACATGTAGTAAATATGAATAAAAACTTTTTATTGATTAGTGAAATTACTTTTTAAAAATTGGTAATTATGTTTGAAAGAAACAAATGTAATGTCACTACATTCAATGTTAAAATTATTTTTTTGGTATAAGATAAAGGGGTCTGTATAAAATTGTAGACCCTAAATTCATAGAATAATATTTTTTAAATCAAAAATAGAGTACTTTAGTACTATATTACATGAGATATATGGTCATTTAAGTTACCATTATTTAGTTATATAATGTCAAAATTAAATGCTAAATGGTCTTATATATATTCATGAAAATAAATATGTTTGTGAAGGATGTTATTTGGGTAAACTAATCAAATAACCCTTTCCCATAGCTAAATAATGGTAAGAATAATGTGTGTTGGATTTGATACATGGAAATATTGATGGTCATATGAAAACTAACATTGTATCTAGTTCCCTTTATTTGTAGCTGATAGTTGATGAAATATCTCAAAAAATGTGGGTGTGATTTCTTAAGAGGAAATTAGAATGTTTTGCTATTTTTATTACATAGAAAGCATTTATTCAAACTCAGATAGAAAAAAAATCAAATCCTTTAGGTTGGGTGATGGGTGAAATTTTGTCTCCAAAAAATTAATTCATACTATAGAAAGGATGGTAAAGACATGAATTATACAACTTCTTACACTCCACAATGTAACGAATTAGTGGAAAGGAGGAACGTGAGTATCATGGAGATGGCATGGCTTATGATGAAAATCAGGAATGTACCTTTTAATTACTAGGCAAATGCTATTAAAACTATTCATCTTGGCGATGAGTCCCTATAAAGCTATGTAGAATGTTACTCAAGAAGAAACCTTGATGTAAGTGAATTCTGCATATTTGGTAATATTAATTTTGAATTAATCCTTAAAGTGAAAATTAGTGGTTTAGATGAAATGAGTAAAAATTACATGTTTTTTGGGTACAGTGAGAATTCTAAACCATAGGGGCTATCGAATATTTCTTCAAATCAAGTAATTGTGCATAGAGATGTTGAAATGGATGACAAAGTTCCCTATTTCACAAAACATGTTAATCCTAATGACACTAGTAATCTTTGGATTACTAAAAATAAATGTGAATCATGCTCTCCTAAAATATAATAGGAATTAAAAAAATAAACATAATAAAAATATAGCTCCATGGAAGGTCCTAGTGGCATAATAAGTGGTCCCAGAAGGCAACACAAATAACAAGAATGGTACTATTGCATGATGCAATATATTCTTCAAGAGGATATTCTAGTATTTTTGGAAGGTAGACAACAAGATAAGGGGAAAATATGGTAAAAAATCCTAAGCATATTATTTTTTCACTCTACCCATGTTTCACAAATTTTTAAGCCTAATACTTATGCAGATGCTAAAGGAATGTTGGAATGGGAATTTGGCATGAAGGTGGAGCATGATTCACTCATATATAATGTTACTTTTGTTTTCTATTAGCTACCCAAGATAAGAAATCATTTGGCTGAAAATGGATTTATAAGTTAAAAAGTAAATAATATGATTCTTTAGACAAATATAAATCTCTTCTTCTTGAAAAAGGTTATACATAAGAAGAGGGAGTAGATTATGTAGAAAATTTTCTCCTATTTATAAAATGGTGATATTTAGAATGGTTATATCTATTATTTCTTAGTTTGGTTGGCACACATTTTATATGAATGTCAAACGTGATTCTCTTAATGGATATATTGAGAAGGAGATGCATATGGTATATCCATAGATATTTTAGATTATTCATAAATAACATCTTCTTTTCATGCTGGTGAATTCATTATATAAACTTAAGTATACACCTTGAACATGGCACACTAAAATACACAAACATATTAAATAGCCTAGTTTAAAAAGATGTGATTCAAAAATACAATCTCTATGTTAAATTGGTTGGTGAGAATATAGTTATTTTGGTTGTATATTTTGATCATCTCACCATCACTAAAATTTTAAATTATTTGATTAAATAGGTCAAAACTAACATTTATTTTATGTTTGAAATGACTAATCTAGGCATGCTTCAATATTATCTAGGTGTGGAGTTTTTTTAGTATTACAATTTTGGGTAATAAATATTCATTTCTCAAACAAAATATGTCAAATAATTTTTATAAAAAATTAAATAAATTATTTTAATATAGAAGACACACTTATGAAAGTTGGGAAAAAACTATCAACTAACACTGATTCACCACTGGTCAATGAAACAACATATCAACAATTAGTAGGAAATTTCATTTATCTTACTACTACTACTACACCAGGTGTATTTTTTTAAATAATTTATGTTTCTTGTTTCATGGATAAACCACATGAATAAAATTTTCAAGATTCAAATCATGTTATTAGATATGTCAAAGGTACTCTTGACTTTGAAATTATGTATAATTAATTTGTTGACATTGAGATGACAACGTATACTAATTTTGATTAGGAAAGATCAATTGATTTTAGTTTGATTACAATAGGTTATGTATTCACTCTTGGTTAAACATCATTTTCATGGTAGAGTAATATTTAGAGTAAAATATCATTGTCTTATACTTAAGCATATTAAAAAGTAGTTGTTAGTGAAGGTAGAGAGTTGATGTGGATAAAAGTCAGTATTGTAGTATCTTCAACTTTATTAATTTCCACCAACACCAATCTAATTTGAAAAACACAATGAACTAAAGATGGTGAAGGATATAGTATTTTAAGATAGGATAAAGTACATTAAATTTCATCATCACTACATTTGATAGTTGGTTACTAATGAAGACACTTGTATTTATTATTATCCTACCTCTAATAAGCTAGCTGATATAAAGAGTAAATATTTATATAAAGAGTTTTTTATTCAATTATGAGACAATATTGGAATTAGCTTTATCTCACTTATTTAAGGAGAGCGATAGAATAATTATTTGTTTATTTTTATTTAAATATTAATATATTTTTGTATCTTATTTTTGTGATATTATAACCAGTTCTTGTCATGTTGTTACTTGGGTAATTCTGTTTTTCACTTACCATTGTGCCTACCTCCTTTTTCATAGGATCTATTTATGAGTATATTTCATAGGATATCTCGTTGATGTACTCTTTTTGTAATATTGTGTTAATATATTTTACATAGCCATCTAATTCTTTGGCATAATTTTTTCTTTGGAAACAAATAAGATTGATATGTATCTTCATGGTCATATAATTATGGTATTCCTATCAAGATGATATAATATTCCAAAGCTTTGATGTCAAAAGTAATGGTGTCTTCCATAGGCTTAAATTTGTAATACAAACTAAATTTTCATTCAAACTATATACCCTTCAACTATTCAATCCATGCCAATGAGTATGACTTGGGATACATAGTAGTGGTCAAGATAAGGTGTTGTGTTTGATGTTATTATATATTTCACTATTGATAATAACGTGGAGTGGCTTTACTTTCACCTATAAATTTATGAGGAAAAATTTGTCATGCTTCCTAGAGGTGTCTACCATAGTGGTATTGGTTGTTACAAAAGTCACATCCAGATCAATGCCATCCATCAGTACAAGACATGATGTAGTTTGGGAAATAAATAATTATTGTTTGAGACATTTAGAGTCATCATTGGTGTGAGATTATTGAAAATGTAATTAATTGTCACTAGACATATTTTCTATTTTTTTTAAAATAGAAGGTGCAAGAGCCTTCAAGTTATGTAAATTCTTATTGGTATTATCACCTTTAGTGTTAATTTCTTTTCCTCCCCATATAAATGCAGATTGATGAACTTTTCAAGGGCATTCCCTTAAATGTGGTGTTCAATTAATAGGTGAGACAATTCATCTTTGCCTTTGATTTGATCTTAGATCCATTGTGATAGGATTTAGCCAAAGTGTCATAATTAAATAATTAAGTATTCACATGGGTATAAAGTGAGAGTCCACTAAAGTACTTCAACACCTTATGTTGGTCACTTAATTTTTCTCATAATTGTGCAGAGTAGTCATGCAAAAAGTTGGTATATTACTCCACTAATTACTCCTTGCACTAGTGAAATTTTTTTAACATGTTTTATTCAAACTCAAATTGAGTTATATAATAGTACTGCTCCATTAATGCATTGACACATTTTTTACAAGAATCAATCAAAATACATTATTGCATACAATGTGTGGTATAGTTTTTCCACTAGTGAATAGCTATAATGGACATATTAAACGTGACTAAGGTCATATTATTACCATAAATGCAGTAATTTATTAATAACCATGCCTTGAGCTATCAATTTAGGCTATCATAATGATTCTTTGATTAAACATATTTGAAGACTAAAATAGTCATGTATCTTGTTGTTGTGGTATTATAGTCACTTGTTGTTATGTTGTTAATTGGGTAAGACTATTTTTTACATATTATTTTTCCCACATCATTTTTAATAGGATATTATTATGATCTTATCTAATATGATATATATTTGGTGAATTAATAATCATGTGCTCTTTGTGCAATCCTTTATTATTCTATTTGACATGGTTTTACAGATCATGGTTGAGGGATATTTGGAGATCCTATGACGGAGTGAGGAAAAGATATATTTTTTTAGGGAGTAATTACCTATTGGAAATATAAATGAGGAGATGTGGTGAGGGGCCATTTAAATTTTATAAGATATTTTATAAATAATCCAAACAATGTAGCACACAACTGAGGGAAAGAAAGGTGTTGGAAAGGAAAAAATTGAATTGGAAAACTAATTTTTGAAAGGTAAATGAATTTGTCTAAAGTGAGATAAGAGGTGTTGAATTTGGAGATTGGATTTACATTTTTATGGATTGTAATTGTTTTTTTTTTTTTTTTTCTATTTTATAGAATTTATGTGAGGGTAGAGGATCATTTTACTATTTTATATAGATAAATTTGTGTTACAAAACATTAAAACACCTTGGAGGAAGGGATGGTAAAATAATGAAGAATTTTTTTATAGTTTTATAAATTAATTTATCTCTCTCATCCTGCTAAAGGAATTTCCATCTTTAGAAGGACAACATTTCGGAAGATTTTTTTATCATTTTATAAAGTTTTAACACTAAAATAACTAAGTTCTCAACCTTAGATACTATAGAGGTTCACTCTCTATTGACATTAGAGTATGTATGACACTAAAAGATCTTGTTATAAATAGATACTGACATGGAGCCACTTTTATATTGACTTCAGGTGTAATATTGTTTCTATGAAAATCTAAAAATATTTTGAGTCTCTTCTAATTATTTCTTTCTTTTTTCTAATTTTCAAGATTGTATTATGGAAATCTATAAAATATTAGATCCTATCATTTTCGACTATGTGGTGTTCTATTCAGAATACTATTATTTTTTTTATCGACATCATGGAATTACAAGTTCGATCCAATACTAATAACCATTATATAGAGCTAGTCAAAAAAATTAGAATTCCCTTGTTTACATCAAATAGGAAGCTATATCATCCATTTGATTTTTTAATGCACCAATAAGTGGTTAAATCTAGGATGTTACTCTCAATCTACGCTTAAAATTAGGTTTAGTGGGATATGGGCATGATACTTTTTCCATAGTCAATGATCTAAAATATTTGGCAAACACTATGCAATAAATGAGTCCATATCTATGAGAGCCTACAATCCTTTAAAACCTTCATATATCACCTCTATCCTTGATTTTAGATTGCATTGTATTCTTCGATCATAGATTTTATTGACTCATAATCATAGATTTATTTCATTGGTATAATATTACTGCACATAATATTAATTTTGTGAAACATATGTATCTATTTCATTTACATAGCACTAGTGTACATTGTCTTAATTTTGGTAGAAATATTAAAATTTAACAAAACATGAGTTCTTCACTGGGATATTTTGTATATTTTTTTGGTTCAAAATTAGATTTATTTGTAAATTAAAATAGGTTTTTACTTATCATGAAAAAATCTCAAAAAATTATCTTTTTTTAAGAAATAACAATTTACCATTTTAAGTAAATCCCTGAATAAGTAAAAATTCATACATCTAATATACAATTAATTTTAGGGTTTTGTTTATTTCCTAATTTTCTATAAAAATATATCTGAAATTTTAGAAACAATCAATTTTTTCTTGTATATTTGGTTTTTTTATTTTATAAAAGCTATAATTTTCATTACAATTCATTTGAAATCAATGTAACTTATTCTAGTCAAAACTAATTTAAAAAATATCAATTTTTAAAAATATTATATCTTTTCTCTATCCATGTATGATTAACTAGATACCTCTTCCTGATTTGTAAAATTTTACATATTTTTTACTGAAAACGACAAGTTACTATTTTTAGTAAACCCTTACATAATTGAAAATAGGTACATATACTTTGAAGTTAATTTATAGTTTATATTTATTTCATACTTTTTAAAAGGACCTATCACAATTTTTAGAAATAGTCAAAAAAAAAATTCTTAAATTTAGATTTTCTACTTTATAAAATTTAGGGTTTATCTTGCAATTTATTTGAAATCACTATAATTTATTTTTCTCATAATTGATTTAAAACAACTCAATTTTGAAAAAAAAAAATTAGAGTTTTTTTCTTTCCATGTATTTTTAATTACATACCTCTTCTTGATTTAAAAAAAATTACATATTTTTTCCTAGAAATAATAATTTTGTATTTTTAGTAAACCCTTGCATCACTAAAAATAAACACATCCACTCTATAATTAATTTTTGAGTTATATTTTCTCTCTATTTTTATGAAGAAATCTCTTTCAATTTCTACAAAAGTTTGTAAATATCTCATAATTAAAAATCCTTTGTTGAGCAATAGAATGGGTTTGTTAAAAGAGTATTTATCTCATGTTTTACATATCCTTATTCAGTTTATTTTAGAAAAAACCTTTAATTTTAATATTTCCACCCCATATTACATTATTTACATACATTTAATCTTATTTCTAAGAATAGTTTAGAGAAATATATGGCATATATTAGTTCTCATTGTTACAATCTTCAAAGTAATACTCTCACCTTTACTATACTTTCACATTATAATGCCTATGTTGTTAACCCTAGATGAATTAAAGCTCATAATCTCCCTCCTCCTCCATTAGAATAAAATAATCAACTGAGTGATGTTGATATCCTAGATCAATTAAAGAATATGGATGCAAAAATTTTCATTTTTAATCTTTTTCAAACAAATCCAATCTACAAAGATTTATTATATGAGGTTTTAACCACAACCCTTTTTCACCTAATTTTTAACCTCCTTATGTAGCCTCCATCATTAATAATATCAAATTGATTTTGGAAAGCATTTCCTTTGAAAAATAAGACCTACCCACACATGATGTTATCAGCCACTATTTATCTTTGTATATCCAATTTTTTATCCAAAATAACGTGTTAAAGTGTGTTCTCGTTGATAATGGATCTATCTTGAATATCTAAAATATATTTTTCATAAATATATTAGGTATAACTAAAAAAGATCTTACCCATTCTAATAGAAATATTCATGGGTTTCATAATATTCCACATCAAGTAATTGGACAAACTAAATTGAATATTACCTTAAGCCCATGTAATCCTTTTATGGTTTGTCAATTTATGCCTAATGATCTTAATTATAAATTTTTATTAGGATTACCTTGATCCATGACATGAATTGCATCCCTTTTACCTCTCACACATGCTTCAAATTTAGTTATTAAGGATATATATACATGGCCTTTAGATTAGAAACCTTTTAAAATATTTTTTCTAATACAACCTACTAGCACTTATATTCCATTTATGAAACCTTATTCTCAGAACATAACAACATGTACTCCATTTATTGAGGTCCCTTCTTTGGTGAAACATTTATTTCACCTTTTTCTCTATTTAATAAATATATTTTTAAGCTTAAATATTTACAAAAATATAGTTTTACCATGGGACAAGGAGTGGGCGAACTTGTAAATGTTATTGTTTAGGATATTATGCCTTCTAAACATAAAGGCAAACTATAGATACATAAATTGACATTTAAGCTAAAATAATGCACTTATGATCACTCTTTTGACACACTTAGCTCATCACCTATCTTAGGAAATTTTGACCAATTTAGACTAGCTTTTGTATAGAAGACTCACCCTTAAAATATAATTGATGACCTCAAACTACACTTATCCCTATTAATTTAATCTTAAGATATAATTTAGGACATTTCATACCCATAGCACTATTTTTTATCCCCACTAGACAACATCACCCTATTGGATAGGATTTCCCCACTCTATTGTCCTATCCACTCTCTTGTTTTCCTACAAAATAATAGCTAATTTTAAAAATTCAAAGTTATGAAATGGTTGGCCTATGTCCTAACTAATCCCCATTCAAAGGAATTCAAAAGGTACCACTATATAAATAAATTCAATACCATTTTCATATAATAGGCTTTCGAAATAAATAGCACAAGAATTATAATTGCACATTGAAAGAAAAATCCATATTTCTCCTATTTGTGATTACATATAGCCCTAGTAGGCCATATATAATGTCTAAATGAATCTCCAAGGTAACATGCCATGGTTAAGTCACTATATCACACTAGTGTTGTACCAAAATCTACCATATATCACCAATATTCACACACCACCCTAGTATGGTAGAAATAAATGAAGTTTGATCCATCTTAAAAGTATTGGTATGAAAGCAACACTCAATACATGGGGTGTTGAGGTCATGCCAAAATTAAACTACTAACCCATTTTTATTTCATTGATTTTTATTGGTCTTCACATGTTAATTAAATATGGTTCTAAATGAAAAATAGTCACACAGTGGTCTCCATAGCTGATTAGAAGCTCTTGCATAGGACACATACCTTATTGACAAATGTTAATAGACCCAAAAAACCCTAGATTCTAACTACATAATGGAAAAGGTTATAAAGTAGAGGAAATGAGCACCCTTATCTCCTATCCAACATAATGAGATATTTCTAGGTCTTTAATCAACTTTAGATCCAATTTCATAGTTAGTAAACCTAGTCATCTTACCAATTTTAGCTCTTGAGTCATCCCATAACAATATTTTATATCTAACTTTATATTTTCATTTTCAATTTATTTATTTAATAAGTTTCAATATTTAAAAATTTTCAAATTAGTTAAATATTGATAGTTTTAGTATTATTATTCTTAATTTTACACAATAGTTTATCACTTATGATAATCTATGTATTTCTAGGTTTTCAAAAAAAATAAAATAAAATTAGTGAACCCACTTATTATCAAATATTTAAAACCCTAGATTGCCATTAGGGTTTAATTTATTCCTTAAACTTCCATTAATATTTTAGATTTTTATTTATTTCTCTATTTATCATGATTATAATAATTGAGTCTATTTATAGTTTTTAGTGCAAAGTTTCTAGGTGTTATTTACATGTCCCCTACCTATTACTTGTAGTATATTTTTCATGTATGTAATCACATTGATACATAATCCTAAGGTTAACATTAAATATATTTATACATCACTTATTTTTGAACCATTATATAGGGATTATTATCCCATGTCTCAATTTGAATTACCACTAGTTGCTACGAGATGATAGAGACTTCGAATGGTTCCTTTTATTCATCCTAAACCTAGACTACCCAATTATCCTATCCCATAACCCACCTCTACCATTTTCCATAGGATTATATTAGACCATGTGGTCCAAGTTATGGTTACTATTTGAGGTCAAGTGCCTCAACCAATACAAGAGGACTGAATTTAAAGAATTCCCCCTCATCCCCAACCTAATCCAATGGGACCAGTGACTCAATCTAGAGAATATGATATTTTTAATTAACTAATATTTCCAATATAGAATTACTTCAAAATTCCAATATTTTAAAGGATATTCTTTACCAAACAATGAATCAGAATCTATGGCTTGTGACATAGAGCCATCCTACTTTGCATGTATTGTAAATACTTTGAAATATATTGTAATCTAATTTATTTTGGAAATGATTATTTTCCTTTATAATAAACCATTGATAAAATTCCAAAATTTATAAAGATCAAATAAACAATAAAAAATCAAAAAAAAAAATTGATAAGGGTTCAGGTATTGATATTTATAATCTTACATTTATATAACTAATGTTAATAATCATGGCTTTTACTAAAAATACATATAAGAATATCAAAGGATTTGATGATGTGTCATGCCAAGATTTGGGTTCTACCACATTAGATATTAAAATGAGTCAAAAAAATATATCTACATGGTTTTAAGTGATTCCTTATCATTTGCATTACAACTTGGAATTTGGTAGGTCATGGATCCATGGCATTGAGGATGTACCTTCTACCTTGCATAGGTGTGTCAGTTTTATACATGATGTATATTTGTGTGCTTTTCCAACTGATAACAATCCCTTCATACATATTAATATTACATAATCTACTACTTATATTTCATCAAAATTGGGGACACCTAAACGTATTATATTTACACTAAAATAAATATTCCCATAGAAAAAATGCACACATATGAGGTTGATGATTATAGTACAAGTCCTTCTCAACCACCATCCAAAGATAGCTCAACATTTCATATTTTAAATACCAAGGTGGATAATGAGGAACATGTTTAGAAACTACCATTAATGATGAATTCAAAGGACCCAAAAGAATTTTACATAAAGAATAAAGATATCAATTTTGAAGATACTTTAGAAGACATCACAAATGTAATACCAATGAACATTGATGATTATTTACATGGTTTGAATTTAAAACCAATTAACATAGGGTAGTACATATATGATTATAATTCCATCATACCCATACATATAAATATAGAAAACATAATAATTACTAATATGGATAAGGGAAATAACATTTGATACTAGCTAGACACTATACCACATAGAATTTTGTCACCTTTCATATAATTAATAAATAGTATTGCATCCATGGAAATTGAGATAGTTATAAAAATACAAGAAATTACTGCACAAGATAGACAACATGTGATGTTATAGATGTCATTTGATAGGGAAATAATGTCCTTCTCAATAATATGTCATAGATCCATGAACCAATTTTCAAATTAGGAGGGTAATCCCCTTTTTTCATTTTCATACAATCATAGGAAATGCTATAGATACATGTTTAAAATTACAATGAAAACTTTCAAAGTATAAATATAAAGGAATTGTACATGTTATAGAACATAGATCTCAATAAATTAGTGCTCCTTAACATAATCATATATGTATAAATCACAAGCATTCAAGAAGTAATGCATTGACTATTGAGGTTTTCATTGAGGATCAATATCAACAACACATAGTAATTAATGAGGACATATATCCAAATACATGTACACTTAAATTACTTCATCACATAGGGCATGTTCGTGATGAGTTGAAATTTTTTAAGTTTTTCTAAGATTCCATAGGCCACAACATAATACTATTTTCATGTAGTCCTAAGGTGGTGAATCCACCAATATTAATTATGAACACATGAACTCAGATAGAAGATAAATTTAGTAACACATGGTTATGCAAAATGGAAGCTACAATGGATAAATTAAAATGATGTCTTACATTTAAATTTGAAGTAAGCACAATATGTATTATTCATGATGGTTTTGATGAAAATAATAGATAATAAAATGAGACATAGAGATCTAATTTGGTATATCTAAAAATGACACATGAGGCCTATTACACAATAGAGCAAAACGTTATCTACATGCACATGATTTAGAATAATTCCGAATACAATGTTAAAATTATAGAACACAAATGGTATGATAACTAAAATGGTGATGTTTTATAGTAATTTGACCAAATCCAATATCCAACAGTCAATGATCTACCACTAGATCCACCCTTTGATTATCCACATCCTTTGGATGTGTTGTTCAATTTCTAAATTATCATATTTTTCATATATATATATATGGAAAAAAATTAGAAAAAAATAAAATATTCTAGAAAATACTAAAAATAGGACCTATGCATACTTATATGTACTTTGGTATATATTAGTTCGTTTATCCACATTTATTAGATACTTTTTTTAGATAATTTTATATCATATATGCTTCACCATTATACATGAGTGACTGTAGATTACATAGAACACCAGTTCCAGACCTAGTTATAGTTCATATGACTATTACACATTTAGAAACTATAATAATAAATGGTGCCCTATTTGATAGGAGTGCACTTCTCTAGTGTCCTTCATTCTACTATTGTCCCAGTGAGCCCAGATTGTCACTACTCAGTTCTATACCACACAAAGTCTTTCTATAGAATGTACATTGATCATGTATCTCACTAAGGGCATCCTACACATATGTTTTATATTTCTTGGATACCTTATCTTACCCATAGTCTATTTATGTAGATTACATTATGTATTTTAACATTTATCACTCACTAACATCTTAATATATTACTATTTATCTAAATTACTAAATGTGTGCATGTTACAACTTATCACTTGTTCATCAATCAGATATTATCATTCATGTTTTTCATGTTGATTTCCCATATTTATGTCTTATATACACTATCTCTTTTAATTTATGGGATTTAAATGTGTTTTTGGCATGTGGATCAAACTTTTCATTATCTATTTCTATTCATGAGAGGACATTTGAATATGTTTATGTATACAGACATGTAAACATGTCCTTTTGTGTGTATCTAAGCATTAGTTGTTTTATTATATGCACGTGATGACATTTAAACATTTCTTTGTGTGTTTTTATATTTGAGTGAGTAACATTTTAACATGTCCCTTGTAAGTGGCCCCTCAACCTTAAATGTATGCTTCATGTGTACTATTTGATTATGTGTCATGTCCATGACACATAGTTTTCTTATTTTCTTAGTTTTTTATGCCATGATGCACATCATGCATCCAACCATCCCTTATAATTATATTATGGATATAATTCATTTCCCCCCAAGTACTTATATTCAACATTACATACTCAATTTGATCACTTATTTGTGTGCCTAAATTCGAACATATATGTAGACATTCTTACTATGAATGTTTGTTCCTACATGAATATTTCATTACTACAATGTCTAATTTATCTATATGATGGTATCGTTATTTTCCATGTTATCATCATTACTCAAATTTCCATTTTATATCATAAAAATCTATTGCATAATTTTTTGTTTTAAGTTATGTTATTATGAAGGCTAAATAACTCACCCCAAAAGAGGAAGAATTGATATAGTTTATCTTAGAGACTAGACCTTATATTATAAATTAATTTTGGGTAGGATAGCCCTATTGGAAAAGATATCACTTATCTCTTTTACTTCACACTGATGTTCTCCAAATGCCAAAAACAACATTTCTATAATTTTTTAGAATCTTAGTTTACCTAGAGTAGTATGAAATGGTTTTACAACCTGAATTTAAATAATTACTAAGTTTTAACTCATATTTAATGATTTTTTTGGATTCATAAATGGCATTTTATTCCAATTTAACACATATTTTTACTCAAAAAAACAAGTTTTATTATTCAATCTCAAAATATATAGGTATCATATATTAGTTTGGGGGCATGTGCATAGAACATGGCTTACTCATTACTCAATTTTGCACCAGTTTCACATATGGAATGGAAAATTCATGTCATTATAATAATTGTATACACTAAACCTAAATTATAATAACTTTTTTCACTAGTTTTATGCCAATTTTACACCAAAACTGAAACTTATTCTGTCTTTAGTCATTAGTTCATTACATGCACTAGAAAAATATATTGGGATTCATGAAGGATTCAAAATTACTTCACTACTTTGGGTATGTGATGATTGAGTCAAGTAAACATTTATTTCTTAAGAAAATTTTCATATTGATGATGATTGGGTCATGCATAATCCAATCCAATGTATTTTAACATAAATGAAATATCTAGGGGTACTACCCTCTATAGTCACCAGTTTTTTCACAAGGAAAACACAATGGTTTGTGTACCCAATTATGTGTATTCATTCCTTGTTAAACACTAATTTTTTTCAATTTGATTTTTTATATTCATCTTAAGTAAATAATTATATTACACTTGTTTCATTTTTTTATTGCATGGATCAGAATTTAGTGTTGTGGTCTACATTTAGTAATACACTTCATAGGTATGTTCAAATACACAATTTCCCTCTTACTCTAGTACTTACACTTTGTTGTGTTACTATAATAATAATGGGAAAATTTAAACACATAAATTGAAATTTAATATCAAATAGTACACTTGTAACCATACTTTTGACACACTTAGCTCATGACCTAGACTATAGCATTTTGACCAATTTAGACTACCTTGCATGTAGAAGACTCACTCTTCAATGCTGATTAGTGACCCTAGAATAAATTTATTCCTACTTATATTATCCTTAACCATCATTTTGGCTATTCTACACCCATATTATAACTATTTATACCCATTGGACAATAATGCCCCATTATATAAGAGTGCCCCGATCTATTATCTGATACCCCTATCTTATCTTCCTGCCAAATAATGGCTAGTTTTAAAAAAATTCAAAGTTATGAAAAGTTTTGCCTATGTCCCTAATAATCCACATTCAAATTAATTGTAAAGATACCACTACATAAATACATTCTAAACCATTTTACACACAAGAGGCTTCCACACTAAAAAACATGAGAATTCTAATTGCACATTGAGAGAAAAATCACTATTTCTCCCAATTTTGATTAAATGCAACCCTCGTAGCCCATAGCTAAAGTCTAAATAATATTCAAGGTTAAAATTCATGGTTAAAGAACATAATTATACTGATATTACACCAACATCTATCATAATTCATAATGTATACACATAAATTAACATTTAAACTAAAAAAGTGAACGTCTTACCACTCTTTTGACACATAGTTCATGACCTATCATATGGCCTTTTGACCACTTTAAACCACCTTATGCATGTAAAAATCACTGTTTTAAGATAATTAATGAACTTATCCTATTTTTATGATCCTTATTCATCATTAAGTCAATGTCATACCCCTAGCATAACTATTTATCCCCATTGGACAATAATGCCCCATTAGACAGGATCATCCTATTCTTTTGTCTAATATCCATCTCATGTCTTCCTACCAAATAATGACTAGTTTTAAAATTTAAAGTTATGAAAAGGTCCAAATATTACACTAATAATCACCATTAAAAATAATTTTAAATATGCCTCTATATTAACACATTCTAAACCATTTTTCACATAAGAGTCATCCACACTAAGAAACCCCAAAATTCTAGTTGGAGATTAAGCAAAAAATTATTATTTATCCAAATTATGATTACATAAAACCCTAATATCCAAGAGATAAATTTTTAATACGTATCCAGGTTTAAAAATATTGCTAAAAACACTTAATCACACCACTACTATGTCTACATCTAGAATTTTTCCCCTTTTATTCACACACCACCATAACATGGGAGAACTAGATGAATTTGATCCCTCTTTGGAGTATTGGTATGTATGAATCATTAAACACATGAAATGTTGAGGTCATAATAAAATTCAGCTATTTATCGCTTTTTCTTCCATTAATTTTTAATTTTATTCACATGTCAAGGAACTTGGGATTTAAAGGAATAACAATCACATAATGTTGTCCACAACTGATCACAATATCTCACATAGGACACAAACCTTATAGATGAATGCAAACAAAACACAAAAATAGTTAATCCTCATTATCTATTAGAGTAGGCTATCATTAAAGAGGACATAAGTTCCATTATCTACTATACAACATAGAATGTTATTGTCTACGGCTCAATTCTATTAGAGATTAGTTTCATAATCATTAGACATAAATACCCTTCAAATTTCAGCTCCAAAATCCATTCACATAACTCTTTTCAATCTCAATTTATATTTTATCTTGAAATTTCTTTATTAATTAAGTTTCCATATTTAGTAAGTTTCAAATCAGTAGCTATTTGATATTTTTGTTTTATTATTCTTGAGTTTGCATAGTAGTTTATCACTTAGGGTAATATACATATTGTTAAGTTTTCCTAAATTTGATAAAACATATTGGTGTACTCATTTTTTTAACATTTCAAAACCCTATTTATAAATGTTTCTATGGTTTATATCTAACTTATTTCTAGTTCCATTTTTGTTTTAGTATTTTTCATATCAGTTAAACTATATAATAGTTGAAATATTCCATAAATTTTTATAGAAGAAAATTTTTTATTTCCTACTTTAGCCATGGTATCACATGAAGTTTTTCCTAAGTTGAATAGTTTTATATTTTAGTTATTAAATACATAATGGAATAACATGGAAATATATATGATAACACTTGTAAGAGATAGCTATAGGGATTTATCTCAAATAATAAGGATATGCAAGATGAGTTTATCAAAAAAATTAGAGAGTAACGTAAGAAATCATTTGATGAACAATCATCTGAGATTTTGAACCCTACTATCCCATTGGATAGTAATTTTGTACCACCTTTGAAAATAGGGGTATCCTAGGACTTCAATAGATTGATATTCTAAATTTTAATCCATCATTGGGAAAACCACCTTTGGTTAGTACACATTCCTATTATTTTGATGTATAATCCATTATGAAAGAGATTCAATATATTAAAAATAAGGTGTTGAATTTGGACCAAGGTGTATAAAAACCTAATCAAGCACTATATTCTCATATTTTGTTTCAAATTCCATAGACACAACATATATAAATATATCATCTACCTATAGAGTTTGTAGTACCCCAAGCTTAAACTATATGATATAAAGGGTGAACCTTGAAATATCTTAGATAATCTCATATAGCATTGTTGGACTGTGTCCAATAATAGACTATTGACTAAGTTGTTTCCAAGAAGTCTCTTGCACTATGCACTAAAATCGTTTTATGATTTAACTTACTAATTTATACATGAATTAAATACATTGGATGATAATTTTATAGAAATTTTTTAAATCACTATTAGTGAGAAGGTTTCAAATGATCATATTGTTCAACTCAAACAAAAATCTAATGAGCCTATCATTGAATATGTCTTAAGGTACATGATTGTGTTTTTTAAAAATGACAAATCCTATGGTATACAAAGGTTTAAAATATATATTTAATAAAAAATTTCTCCCATACTTACACGAATCAATAATTTTAAATAAATTTATCTCATTCATTTATTTATTCCACACAATCAAGGAAAGAGAAGTTAAGTTGTTGGCAATAAGTGAGATTAAGTATATAAAAATTTTAGATTAAAATATAAAGAGTTAAAGCAAGCCACCATACAAGGTGAGGCCAAATGATAACAAGAATGATAAAAAATCAATAGTGCATGTAGTTTCAGAGCCTTCTCCATCTATTATCTTATCAATTCCACAAAGGAGAAAATTTACTAACTTATCATACGATCCATATAAGGTGATAAAAATGCTATTAGAATACAATATCATATTTATCCCTCTAATTTAATAAGTTTATGTGAATCAACCTATTCTAAAAGTTTTTTCCTAGAATTAATTTTTCAATTATCATAGAACATTAGGCTATACTAATAATAGATATATTAGTTTGAGACAAAAGTTTCATGTTTTAATAGTTGCTAACATCATTCATGTGGGCATACCAACATAAATTACATACCAACGTAAAGTACAAAGTCACAACCAAGTGAAAGTAAGGAAATGAAAATATTCTTTGATAAATTTTTTAAACATATAACTAATGAGATAGTATATACATTAGGCATGCACTATTCATATAATGTACACACTCTAGTATCTTGTTACCATTCCCATGCAGAGAAACAACATCATTTTAATGGTATCATAGGTGCATATCATACTTCAATGCTATGTCGGGAACTCATAAAGATTTTGAACCATGAGATAGTGATGATGACTAAAATTTATATTATTTATTTATTCAAGATCATATTGATCACCAACCTATTTAGAGTGTTATTTTGAATAATTTTTTGTATGTGAAAGTGTGTATAATCACACTTCTATATCATCTTAGATACACAGATCAAGATTTTCATCCCACCACCATGGTAATAAAATGATTTAATGGTCACATTAAGAAATTGATTGGTGAGATTACATTATCGTTATAAGTTCGTCACACATATGTGTCCTCATATTCATGGTAGGACCTAGTATAGGGATATTTGATATATTATTTTGATGCCCTTAGATTCATAATATTTTTTCAATTCCTTATATACTTCACAAATTCTTAAATTATATATATGTTAATGATGTCATTAGATTTTTGGGTATCCCTTATTATTACCATCTATCAAAAATATATTTGGTTAATACAAAATGACTTTAAGTTGAGCCACTTAAAAAGGTGCACTCAACTCAAACATTTCTACAATAGATATCTACCCTTATATGGAGACCTACTCTTGAGAGTCATATTTAGCATAGATTTATCATAGATTCTAGAGATCCTCTCTCTACTCCTACACATCCTACATGGATATTATAGAGCACTAAGGGAAAATAATATAAGTATCCAACACATGATTCACATACTAAAAGATGGGTTCAAAAAATCCCTATAGTTCATCATAATCCACTGTAAATATAGTTTTCTATAAATTATCAGTATGGAAGTGACATTTATAGTATAATGGGTATTCCATATGAATATTTTGAATTGAGATCAATTCAATTACCATAAAATATCCATTTCCCTTCATGAAAGGTTACCATTCCTCTTCTTAACACATGGACTATGAATTATGAGCACCTTGTAGGACTAATACGTTAATACCTCTCTTTCACCTTGTATATAGTCTTTACATATACATATTAAAAAATAGTAAAATATTCTAGAAAATACAAAAATCAAGACCTACATGCATACTTATATGTAATTTGTCATACATACGTTCATTTGTGCATAATTATTTTATACTAATTTATAGCTAATTTTATATCATATATGCTTCACCAGTGTACGTAAATTATTGTAGATTACACAAAACACTAATTCTAGACCTAGTTTCAAGTGATGATTATTACACATTTAGAAACAATAATCGGACAATAATGACCAATTGGATAGGAGTGCCTTTGTCTAGTTTCCATACCATTGTTTTTGTACCAATGATATTAGGATATCAATACTTAGTTATAGACCACATAGGATTTCTAAAACATTTACATTTATCAACTAACTAATTGGGGGCACCTTATACAAATGTTTTATCATTATTTGGATACTTTATCTTACTCATATCTTAGTTCCTTATGTAGAATTACATCTTTTGATATTCATCACTCACTAACATATTGATATACTATTGGTTATATATATTACTAAACTAATCATGTTACAAATTAGGTCTTGTTGATCAGTCACATACTATCACGATTGTTTTTCATGTTGTTTCCCTAGATTTTTGTCTTGTATGCACTCTCTCTTTACCATTGAGGATATTGGAATGTGTGTTTGGTGTGGTTCTAATCCTCCGTTCTCTATTTCTATGCATGTGATTAAATTTTATAATGTATTTATTTGTGTAATCTATGCATTTGAGGACATTTTAACGTGTCTTTATGTGTGTATTCTAAGCATGTGAGGACATTCAAATGTGTCCTTCTATGTGGTTCTAAGCCTTTTTTTTTTTGCATGTAATGATATGTGAACATGTCTTTATGTGTGATTATATTTGAGTGAGTGAAATTTGAAATATACCTTGTATGTGTAAAACCAACCTTCTATTTTGTGCATTGTGTGCTTTGAATAAACTCTTTTATTCATGTGTGTCATGTCCATGACACCTTTCTTGATTATATCTCAAATTTTAATGCCACAATAAACATTAATCATCCACCCAACCCTTCCAATGCAATGAAGGATATCATTCATTACTCTCTAACTATTTATATTCATCATTACATACTCTTTTTGTCATTTATCTACATGCATAAATGTTAACATCTATCTAGACACTCTTCCTATGAATGCTTGTTCTTACATGAATTTCACATTATTACTATACCTAGTTTATTTATATGATAATGAAATGATTATCTATATTAGAAATATTTATCGTACTTACATATTTATCTCATAACAATCTATCTCATATATTTCTATTTTGAATTTAGTTATTGCTCATACTCAATAATTCATCTCAAAAGATTGGGCATTCCCAATGTTTTGTCTTAATGACTAGACCTTCTATATCAACACACATATATAATTTTGTATTTATTAAATAGTTAACATAATTTTAGTCTCATAAAATGCACAAAATTTTATTTTGGAAATGATTTGTTTATTGTCCAAGAGAGCACTACTCTCCTATCCTTCCCACTCTTGTCAAAATGGTAAAAAATTAGACATTTCCATAATTTATTAGAAACTCAATTTTCCCAGAGTAGTATTAAATTGTTTTATAGTATTGGTTTCCATAATCACTCAACTATACTCAATTTGGGAGAATTATTCATGGAATGTTGTTTCATCTTAACACATATGTTTACTTAAAATGGCAATTGTTATTGCTCAATCTTGGAATATATATTCACTAGCTATATGTTTTAGGGCATGTGTGTGGCACATGTCTTCCTCATTACTTAGTTTTACATGATTTTTGCAAATTGAATGCAAAATCCATGTCAATATGTAGACTATATACACTAGATTCAGATTTTACATATATTTTTAATCAATTTTTCACCAATTTTACTCATGTTTTGTATTAGTTTTTCACTAGAATTGAACCTTATTCTAAATGTAATAGTTTATTTTATATTTGCACTAGTATCTACACAAATAATCTATTTGTATTCATACAAGGAACATAAATTTCTTCACTAATTTAGGTATGCATCAATATATTGAAACACACCTTGAGGTATTAATAACACTCACCTACTAATGAGGATTGGGTCATGGATAATCCAATCCAAGCTATTTCAATGTAAATGAAATATCCAATGGACCTACCCTCCAAAGTCACCATTTTTTGCAAAAAGAAAAAAATGGATCACTTACCCAATCAGGTGTATCTATTCTTTCTATTTTTATTTTTGATATTATTATTAATTAAATATCAATATTAGGTATGTTTCATTGTAGGTTTTCATGGATCATAGTTCAATGTTTTGGCCTATATTTAGGACTACACTTGATAGATGAGTTTAGGTACATAATTTTCATTTTACTCCAATAATTTAACTTTTTTTCATTACTATAATATATTGGTTGAAAATGTAGACACATAAGTTAACATTTACACTAAAATAGTGCACTTGTAACGACTCCTTTGACACAAATATCTCGTGACCTACCCTTGGGCCTTTTGACCACTTTAGACCTCTTTGCACATGTAAAACTCACTCTTATAATCTGGTTGATGACCTTATAATGCATGTATTTCTATTATTGTAAGACTCAAACATCATTTAGTCCATGTAAAAACCCTAACACCACTTTCTATCCCATTGGAAAATAATGCCTCATTGGACTAGAGCACATCATTATATGGTATAATCCCCCTCTCTTCTATTTCATCCAAATAATGACTAATTTTTAAAATTCAAAGTTATGAAAAGGTCATCCTATGTCCCTATCAAGTCCCATTCAAATGAATTCAAAATATGCCACTTTATAATAACATTCCAAACCATTTTTCACACAAGAGGCTTCAACACTAAAAACCACTAGAGTTATAATTGTACATTAAGAGAAATCCATATTTCTCCTAATTATGATTACATATAACCATAGTAGCCTATATCTAAAGTATAAATACATATCCAAGGCCACAAGTCATGGTAAAGCCACTTAATAACACAAGTTTTGAACCAAAATATAGTATATTGCACCATATAGACACATAGATTAAGATTTAAGCTAAGTGCATTTGTGACCACTCTTTTTACACACTTATCTCACGACCTATCTTAGACCTTTTGACCAATTTATACAAACTTACATGTGGAAGACTCACTATTCTACATTGGGTGATGAAACTAGAATGCACTTATCCTTATTACTATAAAACTAACCCATCATTTAGGCTATGTTAGATCCCTATCACCATTATTTACTACCATTGGATAACATCACCCCATTGGATAAGAGTACCCCACTTTATTTACCAATCTCCTCTTCTTCCTTCCCATCAAATAATGATTAATTTAAAGAATTAAAATTTATGAAAAGGTTGGCATATGTCCCTAACAAGCCTTGTAAACACCTCATTTTAGACACTTCTATCTATAAAGTACAATCAAGGGTGATTTATAAAAATCACTTAAAATTTTGATCATAAATCATCATTTAAACGAATTTACCTAAAAAACTATAATTTTATCCCAAAATCACAATGATACATCTTTTATTGGGGTAATGAACCATATTGAAACATCTAATTCATTCTATTTCTAATCAACCCTTTGCAAGCATCTTGACAATATAATTAAGGGAATACTTGATTAACATAGAAACATTAAATTTTTTTAATATTCATATAATTTATAATTGTTTTTTGATTAATTATCGTAATCTTCCTCTAATATGAAATTCCATTACCTTTTGAAATTATCATATTCTTCATAAAGAAAAATTGAATTATTGCCTCACATAGGTTGTCATAGGGTTAAGTAAATTAAATGAAGTGGACTATGGTAAAGATGGATTATGACATGGCCAATTACACAAACTCTTACATCTCTTACACACTTTCCCAATCTTACACACTCCAAGAAGGCTAATAATTTCACTTTATCTTCTAATGTGCCTTTCATACTCTATAAGGCTTTAAATGAGATATCTTACACATTCCAAAGGTGTAATCATAGACTTTTGCTGAAATTTATCATTTATTTAATATGTTTGTGTATGGTCATTAATTTAAAAATAATAATGAGGTATGGTGATACATTTGAATGTCTTATGATACATAAGTGAGGAATGATATAATAAATGATTATAGGTCTTTGATGAAGGATGGTGTCATGAAAATTCTAAATCATGGTGGTTCTATGAGATGAGTACATAGAGGCATAACAGGATGTATGAGGATATTTTAAAACTAATTTAAAATAGTGAATCATCAAGGTATGTTTCAAAGTCTGACTACAGAGGTAAGACCTTCATGTCTAATATGCAAACTAACTAGTCTTAGACTATATCTAATCTAAGGGTCTTAAGATGTTAAAAATAACTATGAAATTTGCATAATAGTGTTATAACATATGATAATGTGTTTTAACATGTGAATGAGGTGGAGAGGATGTCTTTAGTGTTAGGAAGTTAAAGTTTGAGGCTTAATTATTATACGAGAAACCTAGTGTGATGGAACAAGCCTAGTATCATGTTGACGTAAGTAGTTTATGACTTGTATGAGAAAAATTGATAGAATTTGAGAATGGTATGATTAAATATTAAATTTATATGAGGTTATGAGATTGATAAATGAGGTTTCCAAGTGTTTTTGAAATCCAAGTATGACTGGTAGTTTAAGACCTAACATGCATGGAGACCTAGTATGGCCAAATGAATTATAAATTTGAGTTTCAAAGATAATAAAGAACATGTGATTATGGATTAATGTTTTATAGGTTTTTAAAAAGTTTTTTTTACTAATGTTTAGGTCATGAGGAGAAATAAAATGCATGAAATGATGTTTTGAAGTCTCCAAAGTTCATAAAATAAGGTTTTTAGACCTAAGAATAATGTTTATATGGACATTGGAACGTGTAAATTTTGAATGGTGTCCTAATAATTTTATAAAAAATGGGTAAGGGTAATTTATTACATATATAATAATAATTTTATCATTCTAGGGTTGACGATTTATGAATATATGCTAAGAATCTAGATTGATTAAAAAGCCTCTCATAACCCTCATATTGACCTAATGGTGAAAATATTTATATAAATGGGACATAATGTATTGGTAAGGAAAAAATTTATTTTTGGATATATTATTGGAATCCATAAGGAATATCTATTTTGTTATGGTTTTCAAGGCATTAAGTGGAAGCTATAGATATATGCTTTTTTCCAAGATTTTGATGTTACATGTAAGGTTGACTAGGTCAATGCATGCAAGTGGATGGTGTTTAAGGTCAAATTTTTTTATTGATTTCAATGATTATATTTCTTATATTTAAATATTTTTTTTCAAATATTATGATCACCCAAGTTCACCTATAAGTAAATTGGAAAAGAGTGAAAACAATGAGAAAAACTAAACAAATGTGAGAAAGTGTTTAAGGATTGGTTGTAGAGGATTAGGAATAGTTGTAACTATTTGTTGTATTTATCCATGACCATTACCTCTATTTATAATTTTTTAA
>JARHVA010004719.1:122500-127500 GCA_037957365.1 Torreya grandis | reverse complement strand
ATGGTGAGTAAGCCTATTGGCATGTTTCAAGTGGTGAATTGGATGTAAAGTTGGTGTTGACCTAAATATATGTCATAGTGGGTATATTTAATAATTTTTAAAAGTGTTTAATGTTTTTTTTTATGCTAATGGTGGTCTAAGAGGTAAAAAGTGTAATATGTGACTAATATAGACCTAATTTCATTAGGTCTCCTTTAGGCCTAATGGAGGCTTTAGATCCTAAGGGGTATGACTGACCTATATAATGATTTTTTATAGATTTAAACATTTAATATGAAATTTTTAAAGTGTGATTCAAATTGGGTAAGTTTCTTGGGTGATAGATATGTGTGATATCAAGTGATGAGTATAAAAGTAAGGCCTAATTGGCCTATTTGATGTACTAAGTTAATTGTTAAATTAATAGAAGATAAATCTCATTGAAGGAGAATAAGGAGGTCATTAAGGATGATAAAAAGATAAGCAAATAATGATGAAATTATAACATATCTCATTCTTCTGACTGATGAGGTCAATTGACCTAATGAACCTAGAATAAGCATATTGAGTGAGTAAGCCTAGAAGGCTATGTGAGAGGGGTAGAAGGGTAAATTGAGCTAAATGAGGTTATATACCATCATTAAATTAATTAATATTGTTAAATGTGTATGAAATATATTATAATTCATATAAATAATAAAGAGATTTGAATAAGAGGTCACCATTAGTTGAGAGAGTAGTAAGGTATCTTGAGGTGATTAAGATTATCTTGGCTACGTTGGTGCTTGGTCAAGAAGGGATTTGGAGATACCTTGTAGGTTGGATCTTAAATAAGTCTCATAGAAGTGGATGGGTTGTTTCCAATTGACTTATGGGGTTGGATCCTTCTAAGTTAGAGCTTACTAAAGGACTAGTTGGGTTGGTGGTCCTTATGAGGTTGGTGTGTCAGTGAATGTTGAATCATTTCTTATAGGATAATATTCCAAGTGGTGTTTTAGTGGGTTTTATTCCCCATGAGGGTTTCCCACATAGATATGTTGTTCATGTGTTGATAAATTGGTTATTTTCTATGTGATTTCTTCTTTATGCATTTCTTATTTATCAATTTAAATTAAATATTTGTACATTGATTCACTCCCCCCTCTCAGTGTTGTTCTTCCAAAAATTGTGATTATATTAGGTCCTTTCAAGGAGGATCAATATCTTACACATGATCCTAAGAATCATAAAGTGTGATGATGATAATGTTCATCTTGTTTACACTAATGGTCTATCAAAGAATGATGGTATTGGTAAAGTTGTCTAAAGATAATAAAGACATCAAGATGAGGTTTTATCAACACTTAAACCAAGGTGATTTATGTGTTACTGAAGGACATCAGTGAAAGTTAATAAAATGCCAAAGGTAGCATTTGGTAGCTTAGAGAGGTTATGTAGAAGATAAGTCAAAGATCAAAGCCAAGATTGACAATCTAGAAGGAATCAGAAGACATATTGAGGGAAATATTCCATGAAGTGATCTATATCATCACAAAGAGGTTTACAAGTGAAGGATGAAGTTGATCATCAAGCTAGAGGAGTTGGATTTATTTTATGAAGTTATCATAGATGAGCATAAGTATGCTAATGAGATATATTGGTAATATGAGGTCTATTTGAGTCTTCATGATGTATAAATGTATGAATGTATATCCTTGTTTTTATTATGCTTGAGCATATATGAATTGAGATCTTCAAGAGTGTCTATAGGCTAGTAAGGACAAAGAGGTTGTACAGTCCAATAAGTATTAGTTAGTCTATGTGTATGATAATAATCTATGGTGATAAGTTTTTTAAGGTATGGAATACTTGCCTAATCACAGTATTGTTTCTAATAATTCTAAGATATAATAAGAACAACATAAAAGTAAGAGAATTGGTCTACAAGACTAATATGGTCATGAAGAATATATGATAGATTTGTCTAAATAATCATGGTATTGATATATTGGTAACCTCATAAGGTCATATATGAAGCATTATAACATGTTTCAAATGAAAGAATAGTGATCTAAAGATGAATAATTCTACATTTTGTAATAGAGGTCTCGGTTTGAAGCTAGTATGCTGAACATATGATCCATGATCTAGAGTCGATTCTAAGAGTAATATTTAAAGTTTGGTTGATCCCTAAAAAATATGAACAAAGTTATGAATATTATCATTCTTGTATCATAACATGAATATTTTCCTGGGCCTAAGAATAATTAAAATTCTATGTTGTTCTTAACAAGATATTGGTTGTGTGTTTCTAAGAAGGTTACTTTTAGTAGTTTAAAACATGATGGATTGTGATGTCTAAAAAGAAGTTATTTGACATCATGAGAAATATATAGATTTTTTAATAGATATCTAGGGTGGTCTTATTAACCCAATAAGTTAGTATTGAGCAAGGACTATATCTTTTTGATATAGGTCTCCATGGGACCTAGTGTTATTATGAGGCCTAATGAAGCATGTATTTATGGTGAAACATAGACATAGGGGGGATCCTTTAATAATGATGCACTAAGGTCTATTCATATGATAATGGTCTAGTAAGATCATAGAATACATAAAAATCTTAGATCAAAGATAATGAAATGTTCATAATCATGTTGATAAGAGGAGATTGTGATAAATTCATAGTAAAATTTTTCTTAGGTGAGGTGCATATGTTTTGATCTATTAAACTAAATAGGTCTAAGGATTAGGTAGAAAGTTATGAATGGTTTTAGGCAAGATCATTAGTAGATGATTGTCTATAAGGTAAGAGCTGATGGAGATTTTTGGATTTGTGATAGACATAGGTTAGGGTGTTGAGTCATAAAGGCAAGCTGGGAGACAATAGTTCTATCATTTTAAGGTAATAATTTCATCAAGTTTATCTATAAAGTACTATTGATTTGAACTGAAATGTCATTATGGTTATGTTTGAGACCTTTTTCATTAATGTCAAAGGGGGAGAAATACTAGATTAATGGATAAATCTCTTGAATTAGTTCATTTGTGGTTTTCCATAAATGACAAATGGGGAGAGTGCTGAAAGTTTTAATTGATGTCATAATTTTGTGTATGGTCATTAATTTCAAAATAAGAATGAGGTTTTCTGATCCATTTGAATGTTTTATGATGCATGAGTGAGGAATGATGAAGTAAATGATTGCATGTCCTTGATGAAGGATGATGTCATGAGAAGGATAGAGCATGGTGGTTATAAGAGATGAATACATAGAGGCATAAGAGGATGTATAAGGAAATTTGAATATGAATTTAAAAAATTTAAGAGTCCAGGTATGTTTCAAGTGTGACTATAGAGGTAAGTCCTACAGGTCTAATATGTAAACTAAGTAGTATTAGACTCTGTCTAATGTAACTAAGGGTTTTAAAATGTTAGAAATACCTATGAAGGATTCATATTGGTGGTAGACCATATTAAAATGTGTTTAAACATGTGAATTAGGTGTAAAGTTCTTCTTTATTCATAGGAATTTAAAGTTTGAGGCTTAATCCTTACATGAGAAACCTAGTGTGATGGAAAAGGCCTAGGAACATATCGAGGTAAGTAGTTTGTGACTTATATGAGAAATATTTTCAGAAAGAGAGCATGGTGTGAGTAAATATGACATTTTTATAAGGTTATTAGATAAATACAAGAGGTTTTTGAGTGTTTTTAAGATCTAAGTATGATTGGTAGTTTAAGGCCTAACACGTATGGAGACCTAGTATGGGCAAATGAAGCGTTAAGTAGAGTTTAAAAGGTAATAAAGAACATGTGAGAATGGATTAAGGTTTGAGAGGTTGTTTCAAAGGTGTTTACAAATTTTAGGTCCTGAGGAGAAATAAAATGCATGAAATTATTTTTTAAAGTCTCTCAATGTCACAAAATGAGGTTTTCCAAAGTGAGAAGGAATTTTAGTGATCAATGGCACATGTAAACATTGCATGGTGTCTTCATAATTTTATTAAAAATTGGTAACGGTCTTAGATTAAATCTCCAAACATTAGTTATGCATTTGAGGGGAAAAATTGTATGAACAAATGTTAATAATTTAGACTAATCAAAAGCCCTCTCAAAACCATCATATTAACCCAATGGTGAAAATATTTTTATAAATGTCCCATAATGGATTGGTAAGTAAATTTTGATTTTTGAATATTTTATATAAATACATAATCAATATCTATTTTGTAGGGGTTTGTCAAGGTAGTGGAAGATATATAAGTATTCATATTCTAAATAATTTGATACTATAGGTAGGGTTGACCAAGTAAATGAATGCAAGTGGATAGATGTTGAAGCTAAATAAATTTTATTGATTTACATAGTGATATTTATGGAATTTATAGATTATATATAAACTATTTTTCTCACCCAAGTTGACCTATCACTAAATTGGCAAAGAATGAAAACATTGAGAAAAACCAGACAACTGTGAGAAAGTGTTTAAGAATTGGTGGTAGAGGATTAGGAATGTTCATAATTATTTAGGGTATTTATTTAAGAACAATAAATAATTTTTACTTGGTTTAAAAGTGTTTAATTTTATCACATATAATTAATAAGGTTCTCTCAAGATGGCTTGTCTGAGTGGAGATGGAAAGTGAAAGAGTAAGTTTCAAAGTTTGATTAGCTTATTATATATTTGTCATTTGACATTTGTATGTGTGATTGGAGATGTTATTATTATGTTTTTGAATCATCTAATTTTTTTTTAAGTTCAAGGAAGTTTCCACATAGGTGTTAAGATTCATGTTCACAACGACAAATTCTTAAGCCAAAATGACCAATCTGGGTTTGCCAAGTAAAGTGAAGAATGTGATACCTCATGACAAGAGCCTATGTATACAATGGACTTGGTTATCATTTTTTGTATTTAATTTATATATTAATTATTTATAAAATATAGAGATAAATTATGATGTCTTTGATATATGAAATCCAAAATGGCCTATTTGGCTGAGTATGTACTATGCAAGAGAAAACTGAGAGATTGGTCTGC
>JARHVA010004719.1:42500-107500 GCA_037957365.1 Torreya grandis | reverse complement strand
TTTTATTTAATTTTAGGTCATCTTTTTGTCAATCATACTAAGTAGTAATTGATAGTTACATTTATCTTATCATTTTCCCCAAATGAAGAACTACATTGGCCTCATGTCTAGATGAATTATGCAGGAAACACTCAATACATACATAAATGAAGGATAGATCAGTCATATCCCATGTCCCAAGTTTTTCCCTGTTTGGCATTTGATTGGTTTATTTCATTCTATAGGCTAGGGTTTTATATTTTATAAGTTAGTAGTGCATCAAATTATAAATAACACAAATAATTGACCTAATGAAGAGGTGAATAGCCTCAAAGTTTTAGTTTTAGTGCATAATAAACATAGATAGATCCATAGTAGTGGACAATGGTGTAATATACATCTATTCACCTAAAACACACTTGTCTAGAATACATTGAATAAAAAATTTAAATTAACACCTTTATTGTATATTTTTTTCAACATTTTACATAGTAAAAGTTAGTGCACAATAAATGTTGTAGAAAAAATAGGCCAACCTTATGAAGGCCATAAATTTTGTCCCATAGCTATTGTTGAGCTCTTCCATTTGCTAAAACAGCTATATCAAAAAGTTAGTTTCTATCCTAAGGGGTTCTATCCACTTATAGTTGTCTTAGATAATTTTTAAAGGCCATACATGATCACCTAAGGGTCCAAAATTAGTGTTTAATGATTTTTTCAAGAATTTTAGATTTTTAGAAATTGTATATTTTTAGGGCCAGACATCAAATTAGTTAAATTAAATTTTATAAGTGAATTTTACTATTTAAATTATTTTAGGAGATTTTTAGAATTATACGCACTTGCATGCAAAACTTACTATAAATAGAAGCTACTAAAAATAGAGGGTTTTTTTAGATTTTAGTTTTTAAATGTTTTTGCATATGAACTCTAATTCAAAGTTGAGGCTTATTTAAATGGTTTGGGTTGTAATTATTTTAATTCATTCAATATGAATCAATATAATTTATTTTTTTATAAGATTTGACTATTGATAATTTATTATCTTGATAATTTTTGGGTTTATTATCTTGTATCAAACAAGTTCAAATCTTGGAAGAGTAAGACATGGTGAGAGGATTAGGAGGTATTGCAAATATGAATCAAACTATACAATAGCTACATAGTCAAGTGGAATAATTGACTGTGGTTATCATTAATTAGAGAATAAAATAAGGTGGTGATGAGGAGGACACAGATCATGATGAAGAAGTCCAGCAAGAAGAACAACAACAGTAGCGACCATTGATGGAAGAGAGGATCATTTAGGATTTAGAAGTAAGAAATAAAGGAATCAAGGTTGATTTTCTAGATTATGGAGGTAGTCTAAAGCTAGATGAGTTGATAGATTGGATGAATAACATGGAGAATTGTTTTGAGTAGAAGACTATGAGAGAAGATAAAAAGGTAAAATTTCCATGCATAAAATTGAAAGGTCATGCAATGATTTGGTGGGATCACCTATAGAAAGAGAGATAGATAAAAGGTAAAGAGAAGATTAATACATGAAAAAATATGGAGAACAAGATGAGGGAGAAATTTTTTCTTATGGATTATGCACAAACCCTATACAAACAAATTTAGAATTAAGGCAAAAGGATCTTAATACAAAAGTATGCATATGAGTTTTATAAGCTTTCCATACGAGTAGAGCATGATGAAATAGAAAAGCAAATGGCTGAAAGGTATGTAAATGGTTTTAAATTTACTATTCAATATGAATTAAGTATGCATTAAATACTTCATATGGAAAAGGCTTATCAATTAAATTTAAAGGTAAAAGAAAAATAAAATAAACAAAATTTTAGAATAATGTCTCTGGGTGCAAGAAAAGGTGAATCCCTTCCAAATAGGGGATGAGGTGGGTTTAATATCACTAGAGGTGGGTCTAATACCAATATAGGTCAATCATCACATTGTGTAAGAAGGCAAGTTGACAATAGATACGGGTTTCAATACCATCAAAGAGGAAGAGGGATTAAGAGAGGATGAGGTTACAATAGTGCTAGAGGATGGTTTATAAATCAGCATATATATTTTTTTCATAGATGTGGAGAAGAAGGGAATAGAGCATTTGATTGTCTTCACTATCTAGATCGAAAAAGTAGGCAAGAGGATCACCCAAGAGTAAATATAGTTGAGGTTGAGATAGAAGAGAAAAATATAAAAGTTGCACTAGTAAATGTTAGAGAGAATCTCATGATGAGAAGAGCAATGATTGTTCCAAGGAAAGAATAAGTACATAATAAATAAGATGGTGATGCATGGCTACAATCAAATATTTTTTGAAAAAGATGTACTTAGGATAGAAAGGTATACAAAGTAATTATAAATGGTTGTCATTGTGAGAAACTAAATTTTCAATGAGAAAAGCACCCTAATCCTTATCAAATTTCATGTTTTAGGAAACAGAAGTAGGTTAAAAAAGATAAAATGTACTTAACCATGTTTTCTATAGGAAAAAATTATAATGATGAAATATTATGTGACATTATTCTAATGGATGCATGCCATTTGTTATTGGGGAGACAGTGTCAATTTGATAGGAAAGTAATTCATGATGGAGAAAAGAACATGTACACTTTTTTGAAATTTGGTACAAAGGTAGTTTGATTACCTCTTAAAGAGGAAGATAAGGCATAAAACATTCCCTCTACTATAGAATTTATCCAAGATATGAAGGTGTCAAGATGTTGTTATGTATTAGTAGCAAAGAATGGAGACATAGAAATGGTACAAAGACTAATAGAAGAAGCAAGAGTGTTGAAAGAATATGCATATGTTATAGTTAATGAGTTACCAGATGGTTTACCGCTTAACATAGATATTCAACATCACATTGATTTTATTCCAAGATCAGCTCTACCCAATCAAGCAACTTATAGGATGATTCTAATAGAACATGCAAAATTAAATAAATAGGTTACTAAATTGCTAAGAAAGAAGGTGATAAGAGTGAGTATGAGTCCATATGCAACACCAACATTTCTAACTCCAAATAAATATGGAAGATGGAGGATGTGTGTGGATAGTAGATCAATTAATAAAATTATAATCAAGTATAGGTTTCTTATACCTCGTTTAGATGATATGATGGATGAACTTGTAGGAGAAAAATATTTTACCAAGATTGATCTAAGGAGTGGTTATTAAAAAAAATAAATTTGTGAAAGAGATGAGTGGAAAACTACATTCAAGAGTAGCGATGACATAAATGAGTGGATGGTGATGCCATTCGGATTAACTAATACACTTAGCACATTTATCAAGGTGGTGAATAAAGTGTTATGAGAATGTATTGGTAAGTTTATGGTTATTTATTTTTATGGTATTTTTATATTTATTAGCACTAAAGAAGAACATTTACAACATTTGAGAATGGTATTATATTTGTTAAGAAAGGATAAATTTGAAAATTTGAAAAGTGTAGGTTTTTACATGATAGTTTGTCAGTTTTAGAATTTATAGTTTTACCATATGGAGTGAGAATGGATGAAGAAAAGATAAAAATAATTGTTGAACAGCCCATTCTAAAAATAATTACAAAGGCAATAATTTTCCATGGTTTAGAAAAATTTTACAATTTTTTTAAAAAAAAAAATTAGTAGTATTATGGTACAAATAATAGATTACATGAGAGGGAAGGAAATTGCATGGACTAGAGTACCCATATAAGGATTTGAATTTTTGAAGAATAAGATTATATAAAGACCAATTTTATCATTACCAGATTTTAACAAAGTATTTGTGGTTGATTGTGATGTTTCATTTATGGGAATTGGTGTTGTGTTAAGTGAAGAAGGAAAGCCAATACTATATTTTAGTAATAAATTGAATGAGGTAAGAACAAAGTATTCTACTTATGATGTTGAAATATATGCAATTGTATAATTATTAATAAATTGGAGGCATTACCTGGTACCTAAGGAGTTTATCCTATTTATAGATTATAAGACTTTAAAGTATGTGAATACACAAAAGAAGTTGAATAGTAGGCATGCAAAGTGGGTATCATTCTTACAGGGGTATAATTTTGTTTTGAAACATAAATATAAAAAATAGAATTAGGTAGTTAATGCATTGACAAGGATAGTATAATTATTAACTACTATGGTGAGTGAAGTAGCTGGATTTGAAGATATCAAATAATTATATGATATTGATCCATATTTTGGAAAAATAGCTGAACACTATAGGAGTCCATTAATTAGTGGCATAAATTATATTCATAGTGAGTATCTTATATAATAAGGTTATCTCTTCAAATGGAAATAATTATGCATTCCATTTGGGTCTATCGGAGACAATATAATAATAGAATTACATAGTGGCAGTTTGGCTAGACATTTTGGTAAGATGAAGACTAACATTGGTGGAGGAAATATATTTTTGACTAAAGATGAAGAGAGATGTGAAAATTTATGTCTCAAGGCACATGATATGTTAGGTGGCATAAGGAAATGCAAAAAATACTAAATTATACATGCCATTATCAGTTCCAAGAGGACCATGGATAAATTTTAGTAGGGATTTTTTGTTGGGATAGCCAAACAAACACAAACATAATTATTTATTTTTTGTTTTTGTAGATATATTTTATAAAATGGTTCATTTCATTCCATGTAAGAAAACCAATGATGTCAATAGAGTTATAGAATTATTTTTTAAGGATATTGTGAGATTGTATGGTGTTTTGAAAACTATTACTTCAAATATGGACATAAAATTTCTAAGTCATTTTTGGAGGACTTTGAGGAAGAATATGGATACTAAGCTATAATTTAGTAATGCATATCACCCAAAAATATATGGATAGATAGAATATGTGAATAGGAGCATGGAAAATTTGTTGAGATGCATAGTGTGGGAGAGGCCCAAGCAATGGGACTTGGATTTACGACAAGCTATGTTTGTATATAATAGCTTAGTGAATAGATTAACAAGGAAATAACCATTTCAAATTTTTATGGAAGAAATAATATGTGTATTTTAGATTTTATACAATTACCAATTTTATATTGAATTAGTGAAGATACAGAAGCATTTGTAGATCATATGCAATACTTTCAGGAAGGAATAAGAAGAAAGTTGTAGGAAAGTAATGAGAATAGTAAAGCAGTACAAAATGTCAGAAGAAAATCTAAGGTATTTGAATAAGGATATTTTGTAATGGTTTAATTGAATAAAGAAATATTTCCAAAAGACATATACAAAAAGTTGAAGTACAAGAAAATTGGGCCATGTAGAATAGTGAAGAAAATCAATGACAATGCTTATGAGGCATGTTTACCATAAAATTTTGATATCTCCCTAGTATTTAATGTTTCATATTTATATGAATTCCATCGATAAGATGGTAAAGGTGATGAAGATGAATAATTAAAATGGCATCATTAGGTTCCAAAAAAGAAGGAAAAAATAGTGCAGGTTCTAGATATGAAGATAGTAAGTACAAGGCAAGGGATTTATAATAGGTATTTGGTGTGGTGGAAACGACTGTAACAAAACTACAACACTTAGATTATAGAATGGGAACTAAATAAATTTGATAAATAAAAATGTTAATAGTACAATCAGGGAAACTCATAGGAGCTAAGTTGTTTTCAAACAAAGAAGAAAGATGTACAAAAAATAGGCTAACCTTCTAGAGGCCATAAATTTTGACCCATAGCTCAATTTGATCTCTTCCATTTGTCAAAATTACCATCTCAAAAATCTATTTGCTATCCTAAGGGGTTCTATCCTCTTAGAGATGTTTTGATACTTTTTTGATGCCATGCATGACCATGTGAGGGTCCAAAATTAGTGTTTAATGATTTTTCCAAGAATTTTCTATTTTTAGAAAGTGTATATTTTTAGGAACAGAACGCAACTTCAATTAAATTTTATTCCATAGGTTAATTTGAGTTTTTAGAGTATTTTAGGATATTTTACAGCTATGTGTACATGCATAAAAGTAGTTGTTAAAAATATTTTTTTTTAGATTTTATTTTGTTTTTAATTATTGCATGTCAACTCTAATTCTGAGTTGAGGCTTATTTACACATGGTTTGGGTTGTAATTATTTTAAGTCATTCAATATGAATAAACACAAGTTATTATTATTAGAAGCGTTGCCTATAGATAATTTATTGTCTTGATATTTTTTGAATTAATTAATAAATATAGTTTTCATAAATCATATTTCAAGGACATCCCTCTAACCCTAACCCTATTTACTATTTCTAGTAATATACAATCTTTGTAAATTTTATATTTTTTGTACATCATTGTATTTTTATATTAGGATATTTATTGATGTCTCTTAGAGCATATTTCAATTTTATATCACTTTAGGATTAATTAAATCACATTGATATTTCTAAGGGTAAACACTAATTTTTCTAAAAAATTATATTTTTCTATTTAAATAATTTGAATGATGTGCCTTTTGAATGACAATGTTTTCAATGAAGCCCAATTTAAGTATGTCATGATCAAAAAAATTTATTTTATAAAAATGGCATTACTAAAAATATTTTAAAATTATGAAAAATATTAGTGAAACACATAATTCAAGATACTTATATTTATAAATGTATTCAAATAATTTACATGCCAAACCGTAGGCCAAGAGGCCCTAGAAAAGGTTATCATTCAATAGATATGTTATAATGTATATAATGCATATATGAATTCCAAAAATGGGTGAGTTTAAGTTAATTAAGTATTAAAAGGGTGGCTTAAGTGGAAATGGAATTTTCTAAAAAAATATGCATATGTCAAATTTGCCTTACAAATTGGGGGTCTTCTCGAATGAATTTCATAATATTATAAGAAGTGATTTTTAATAATTTCAAATGTATTTTAGAATAATAAACTTTGTTTCTAAAATAAATTTAATTTTTTTATATAAATATTATAAATTTAAATGTATCATTTATTATATTATAATATGTTCATAAAGAGTAATCACATGTTCACCAAGGATTTTTTAAGTCAAGTGAATGAGTGTTTTCATATTTTTTTTGAATATGTGGAAGATGTCATGAAAAATGTTTATTTTATTCTTATATATATATATATATATATATATATATATATATATATATATGATTAAGTGATTATAAAAAATTAAAGATTGATTACCAACATAGGAAAGAATGATCAAATATTTTTTGTTTTATATTTTTAATAATTTAGATGATGATATGTATAATTATATAGTAATCATATTTTTTAAAACTATATAATGAGTCAAAATTTATTATAGTTTATATATGTGTGTACTATTAACACTATGATACACTTAGGAAATGAATCTATATTAATTAGTCTTTGTTTTAAATAAAATTAACACTATGTAAAACAACCTATTACACATTTAGTTAAATATGGGCATAAATGATTCTTATTTAAATACATTCTTAATAGTAAATTTATAAACATATGTGTGCTAAAAAAATGTATAAAATGGAATAAGTAATAATTGTAAAAACTAAATAGAAATGAAATGACAAAGGAGAAGATATTCTAACACATAAGTATAATATTTATATATGTGTGTATTATTGACAATAGGATATGCTTAGAAAATAAATCCATATTAGTTACTATTTGTCTTAACTCAAATGAACACTAGGGGAAATAACCTAAATCACATTTATTAAAATAGGGAAACAAAGGATTCATAAGTAAATTCATTCTAAATACTAAAATCAGAAACCTAAGTGGGATAAAAAAAATGTATGAAATGGAACAAGTAATAATTGTAAGAAATAAATTTAAATGAAATCACAAAGTAGAATATAATATGACACACATAGGAAAAATATTTGGATTATGAAACTTTTATAATGGTCTAGAAGTGGATGTGCAATTTTGTGTAAAATATAGATCTATGACTATCAAATGATGAAATTGGTGATTCAATAGGAATTAATTAATATTCCATGGGTGTATTTTATATATCACTAAATTGGAACCTTTTCAACTTCCAAATCTATTATGATATGCATAATTTATACATGTAACTTTTTTGGATTCTATATTTTAATATGTAAGTGCATTGTCATGTGTCATACGATTTTATGTGATCACATTGTAGAATATGTGTTAATATTTTGTATTAATATTATTTTTATTCTTTGACCTAACCCTTACAAATTGATGTTCAATAAGTGTATAAAGCTATCAAACTTAGGCTACTCTAAAAGGATTTTAAGATACACATTCTGCATGGTTAGAATAAAACTCAATGTATTTATCTTTTACATTTGAGTGGAATGTTTAGTGAGAGATTTTTTCCCACCATAATAAAGTGAAATTAAAAATATATTAACATTTACATAAACCCTCTTTTGGTACCAGTCAATGATATCACACTAGCTTATAAAATGTTAAATTATGATGATAATAACTCTATCTCTAGGTTATAAATAAATTTTATAAAATATTCCCTAACCTAAAATAATGAGGAAACACATCTCAACGCATGTATGATTCATGCAATTAGACCTCTTCTAGGTCTACCTTGTTCATAACTAAGCTTATAGCCTTTTCAATTTGGTCTATGTCTCAACTGAGAATCTTTATGTTTACCAAGGGTGTTTTTATGTTCCTTTTTATATGGTCTATCTTAACTAATAATTTTTTTATCTCTCCTTAAGTTCAACTTTTTCAAAAATATTGCAAATATGTTTCCTTTACGCCTCATACAAAGGATTGTCATTTTCACTTAGAAGAATATTAGGCTTAAATATTATAAATCCTATGTTTTATTAAGATTCTTACCCTCTTTTGTATGTTATAAATCTCAAAAAATAGATTTAAAATCTTATTTATTGTTAACATGAACAAGAAAACAAGATGTATGGGTTTTTAGACATTACGAATTTGCAAACTAATCAATAGGATATGCCTTAAGGTATGAACGTCAATAGTTCTTGAAACAAAATTGAAAAATTAAATAAAATATTTATTTACCTCCTTAAAATGTATAAAACTCTCTAAATCATTCTATTTGAAGTTATACTTTCATCTTTCTCTCTCAAGTATGGTTTTAAAGGTTTTCAATAGGTTTGCAGACATTGAAATAGAGATAACTATTTTTATAGGTGATAAAAATATTTAAAACCACCTCTATAATATCACATGAATCCTATCACAAATAATAAACAATTTTAAGGTGTTTCAATTGGTTAGTATTAAAGTTTTAGTGCTTTTAGTACTAAAAAGCCATGTTTTAGGTACAGTCTACTAACACAATCCAAAATATCATTATTTGTAGGGACCTATAAATCACAAAACCAAGTGAAACAAATAATACATATATAATATTATATTCATAAAAAGTTTAATTAATATATATAGACTTTTCTAAAGGTTATTGAGACTTTAGTTTTATAAACCATAGTTTATGGTGTATCGCTCTGTGCAGGACCGAAAAACAAACATTTGGTAAACTATGAACTTTTAATGATGATAAAAAGTTATTTTTAAATTTATTAACGTGTTTAAAGTTTTTATTACCCTGATAAATGTCCTTTAGTTTGAAAAACTCAAAAATTACGTGTAAATATTCATCTTTCTCAAATTGTTACCTTACAGTCCATGTTTATAGACTTTTACAACTCAAAATAAATATAAAAGTATAATTAAAAATTAAAGAACATTAAATAACATGAAATCACACCTTTATGACATCTATGAGATGCATCCAAATCATCAATAATGCCTATTTTAT
This sequence comes from Torreya grandis, assembly GCA_037957365.1. NCBI lineage: Eukaryota > Viridiplantae > Streptophyta > Pinopsida > Cupressales > Taxaceae > Torreya > Torreya grandis. Next base: position 97,758 of record JARHVA010004719.1, on the reverse strand, counting down.
TCATATATTTTGAAAAATATAGATTACAACCCTATAAACCATCATCAACCTTCACACAGACCTAAAAACCTTCTAAAAAAAATCATCTATTCTCTTATCATCATATTATGTTTATTACACTCATTAGTTAATTTTCCACATCTTATAATTTATAAAAATATATATAAACATGTTTTTGTCTTTTTTCAATCCCAAAGATATCTCAACCACCTATGACTTATCTAATACATGCTTAATTTTCCTTCCACCTATGTCAGATACATATTATTTGGGGTTTACACAATTGCTTATCAATTATTTAATTTATGACACATTATAACATAAATTAGGCATTAATTACCCTTTATTAACCATATATGACATCACTAGTTACTAGAGAATGAGAAAAATACTCAAAACATCCAAAACTAGTTTAAAACTTCAAATTTCTTGGTTTTGGTGAGAAATTTGAAAACTTATATAAAAGACCAAATATTAAACACCTAATGAGTTAAACACCTATATAATTACCTATGAATAACTTATAAAATAAAACATAACCAATTTAGTATAACAAGAAGCATAAAAAGCATTTGTATTTTCCAACTATGATTCTTCAAGCCTAAGACTTAATAATCCAAAAATATTTAAATTTACATTAGTTTTATTGATGATCTTGCATCAAACTACCAAAGTGGGAAAAATGTGAGATCCAGCTAAAATTTAGGATTTTAAAAATTTTATTCTTCTTCCTTGACTTCTAATATTTTCATCTCTTACCATCTGGTCTTTCTCCTTTATTGCTCTTCTCACTCTTCATCTTCCTTCCCTATTGATCCTCTCTTCTCAGTTTTTGTCTTCTTGTTTTGATTTATCTTCTTAGTAGCTTAATTTATATATTCATGTAATTTGGATTTAATTTTATCTCCTTTTTAATATTATCTTCTATTTCCTCTATCTCTAATTATTATATCATATTCTGCCCTTAAACTTTTGTTTTCAATCATCACTCCTAGTTTTGTTTTACAACATATTCTTGTCAGTTATGTCTTGGCTTGTTCACATAATACTTTGTAAATGTTCTCCCTATATATTTAAATATTATTTATATCTTGATAAATATTAAATTTATCTATTATTTTTATAGTGTGTTAGGATTTTTTGGTGTCATCACTTACCTTCTCCTTGACCTTGCATTTTTCTTTCTCTTCAAAATTTAATGGTTTTTCAACAACATATTTTTTTTTTAAGGTTGATATGCCTTTTCGTTGATCTACTTGGACATTATAATGATGAAATTACCCTTTTTTGTGGATTCCTTTTTCCTCTTGATTTCTTAACTCCTTAATTAAATTAGGTTCATAGTGGCATATGAATATCTTACCTTGTCTTTGCTTACTTGGTTCATATTATTATGGCTTCTATCCTTGACTTTCATTCCTTATATATTCATTCCATATCATATCCAATTATTATTTGATGTCATTTTAACTTAGACCTATTTTTGAACTGATGTTGTCCTCTTCTAAACTTACTTTCTTATTCAAGTTGTCCTCTTCATTAAGAATGTGTTTCTCCTTCTCTTTATCTTTTTCTATCATGAGCTATTGAGTTTCATTTTTATCCTCTATATGTTCATGGAGTGTCTCTTGAAACTATATTTACATTCCTACACAATCAACATGTTTAGTACATACCAACTCATATTCATTGGACCTAATAGTATCTTCAAGTATCTCATGATCCTTCTTATCTCCTTTTTCTTCAAGGATCTCATGTTCCTTCTCATATTATCTCTTTATTGAGTGTTCCTCAAGTTTCTTCCTTAAATATCATGGTAATATTTCCATATCTTTAGGATTATCCATATTCATTATTAGTTTGTACTATTTTAATCACCTGTTATTATCTATGCTTTGTTCAGATTTGACTTCTTATTCCTTTGGCCTTGATGTTGGCCTAAAATATTTTTCACTTCTCCTTAAATATTCTTAAAGTCACTTCTTTCTAAAAGTTTTTTCCTCATCATTCTTCTTATATTTAATTTTAGGCTTGGGTTCCCAAACTTGTCCTTTCATCTTTTTATATGGCCTTATGGTTGTCTTATCCATGATTTGAGGTCTACAACTACCCATAACTTCATTTTTTCTATTTGTATAGAAAATTTACCATGTCCTTTATTTCATGTCACTTTCCTTATGACATGTTTCTAATAACCTTGGATTCCTTATTCATAGTCTTTATTTTGCTTTATTACTTCATGATCATGATTTAAACTAAAATTAGCCTTCTCCTTTGCATTATATGCCAGCTCTTTGATATTATTTTTTTCATGAGTTATCGATGACCCTTTATCCTCTTGTATCTTGAGGTACTTCACTTGCCCTTACCTCTTTCATTCTTGAGTTTTTCCCTTCAACTAATAATATAGTACATTATTCTCTCAAGTTATTATTGAGGTTCACCTATAATTTACTTCTTTACCTTGGTCCTTCTTAACCTATACTTCATTGTGAAATGAAAATATCTATCATCTTCTCAATTGTTTTCTCATCCTCTTGACTAAGAGTCACCATTTGCTCCTATTATTTACACTTCACATCAACAACCCAATTTTTAAGGTTCTTTGACACCTTACCTACTTTGTTTCCTTTGAGTTTTGATAAATCAAGTTAAACAATATCCTTCCTAAATTGTTTACCTATAATAACACACATAAATACATTGTTAACTTAAAAATATTTAAAATAATGGATTCTCAATATCTTGCTGAATTCGTATTATTATTCTCATGGTTTGTGTTTTTTCAATTAGCTCTTTCATGTACACTTATTCTCCTTCAATTTATATTTCCTCCAAAGCATTATGTAACTCTTCACCATATTCAACTGGAACACTCTAGCCTCATCATCATATCTAAGATATTTTTAGCATCATACAATATCTCCTATTCATATTGCCTATCCTCAACCATAATAATTGTTGTTACCCAAAGTCATGCACCCTGATAAGGTTGTTTTATGTCTTCTCACTCAAGTGATATCATGGGAACACTCCAAGGCCATGGGTTACCTATATTTAGATGAACTTATAGAGAGGGTCGAGTTCTCCTGATGGATAACCTAAACTATTACATAATGTAAGTTAAAGGAAAAAGGAATACATGAACATATAAATAGGAATAAAAAGTGTGGTGATACACTACAATAAAAATGATACCCTCTATTTGATTGAGTTTACATAATGACAAACTTGGGAACCATAACATATACTATTCCAACACAAACCACCTAACATCAATGTTTGATAGATATGTATGAGAATATATAATAAAGCTAGAGGGCTAAGCCTTAATCACAAAAGTAACATTATATGAACACAAAATACACATGATATATGACCTATTAAAGATAACTCACTTTTATGGAGGTGAGGTGAAAGCAAACACAATAAAAGGGGGAATACACATCATGATGATGATAGCATCAATAACTTATGGAATACACATAGAATGCAAGCCATAAAGGGGTAAAAGTAATTATTCATTGATTCAGAGTTATATGATCAAGGTACAGAGGTCAAGGATGGATCAATTTATGTAGAATTTTTGTGCTAGAAAGAGTCCCCTTAACAATAAAACATCTACCTACTTATATATGAAAAATATCCAAAGCTTGGAGTCTAAATTGGATTTACCCACTAACGAGGTAGTTACATATTTGAATGATGATCAAGGAAGGGAATCAAACAAGAGGGAGAATCTCCTTGGGATTATAAAGCCTTCCAATCTAGCTACCTGTCAAGCCCTTTTGAAACATAGAACTTGTGTTTATCTTTTTTTCTCCATTCAATACCAATTATACATGCCATGTATTGGATAATAATGCCATTTAGATTCCATTTAATCCCACCAACTTTATATTATTTTTAATTTAGATGAGCCATGATTTTTAAATTAGGCCACTTAGTAATTAATTATATGAATCAATTTAGTTACATGGTTGACTCATAGATTTTGAAGGTTGAATGGATGAAATAGGCCATCAAATTTACCTCAAATAATTATAGCAAAAGGTATAGTAAACTCCTTAATGAAGGATCATATCCATGTGTCTTCTTTTCACTCACCTATGGTATTCTATTTTCTCAATACACACCTATGACATCTAGGAAATGATGTGTTTCTTGGTTGGGTAAATCTCTCTTGTGTTTTGATAATTTGATCTATTATATAGACCACCTCAAGGATACAAATTAGTAGGATTGTGACATGAGGTAACAACTCACTATCCCACTTACACAAGGGATTTTACATTAATACAAACTATTACAAGGATATGGGTTATCAAGATTATATTAGGTGGAAGCATCTCACCTAATTAATTTCCTATGGTTTTGTTTATGTGGATTAACCACAAAAATTTTAGATAAAATACTAAGTCTTTGAAAGACAACCTACATCGATCTAGGGTTGTTGATAGAGTGACATGTGATCTCACGAAATCTTTAAAGATAAGCAAAAAACTAGCTAAGCATTGAGAAGACCCTTTTGAATTAAGTTAAACTTCTATTAGATCATAATTAAATTATGAAATGACATTTCACCATGTAGCATCGTCCTAGTCACCCTATCTTTGAAAAACATTACTAGTTAGTATGGAAATCTCTAGTAGAGTGGGTTATCATGATCGTGACATGTGGAAGCATCCCACTTACCCATTGTCTAACAAACTTCTATAGATAAATAGATGGTTATAGGGCCTTGGGACATTAGGATTCTTACATGTAACACCAAAAAAAATTTCAAATAAATGGATAACTATTTTGAAGAAGTGTTAAGGCAATGCATAAGCCCTGAAAAAATATAACAATTGACTAAGTGTCAAAGCCTTTTTCTCTTTGTGATTTAAACTCAACCTTCTATCTTGGACAAGTTATCTTCATCTCTATGTTTAGAATAAAATCCATGATATTTATTTAAAAATTATCCCAAAGACCAAAGGGTTTAGCCAATATTTTAAATTCTTAGGAATTATTTTTTAGCGAATGTGTTCAAATTTTGAGTTCAAAACTTGTGTTTGATAGTTAGTCTTTGACACTCTAGTCCAAAACTTGTGTTTAGAACTAAAGCTACATAACATTTTCCATAAAACTTTCCCTTAAGAACAATACTTAGCCAATCCACTCAAAACCTTCCTAAATATTTTTCATCATTTATGTTTGACAAAAATCTTCAATACATTTTCACTAAACATTTTCTCCTAAGACCAAGATCCTTTCTTCACAAACTTTGTCAGAATAATTGTTCCAGATATCTAAGCCTTCAAAACATTTGTATGAACAAAATATCTGACCAACTCAACATAATTTTTACTATGAGTAAACTTTTTGACAAATTCCTTTAGAATAATTTGATCTTCAACATTTGTATTCAGAACTAAAGTTTAGACTCATATTTGAAAAAGACCTGAACACTTTCTTTGAAGACTTAAACTACAAAGGCCAACCCAAAAAATATGACAATTATCTTTTTTATCTTCAACATATGTGATTTGAACAAAATTTATGACTCTCCCTTGAAACATTTTATCCAAAAATTGAAAGATTGAAAATTATAAGGGTCTTAACCATTTTTATATGAGCTCTAGCTAGAATTTGAAGAGCCTTCCCTTGTAATACACAAACTTTGAATTGAAAGATGATATTCCATGGTTAAAATAAATGGTAAATTTTTTTGGTGGCCTATATAGGATTATTTCATACTAAGCATGAATCCAGTAGCCTTCAATTAATCCATTGGGCATAGTGTCATAGGATCATTTGACCCTTTTATTATAAAAACAACACCCTGTTAAAATTTTTGCTCAGTGTAATGCTGAACAACTAAAATAAACTAAGATCCAACTTCAAAAAAATAGAAATAATATAAATAAATAAATGTTTCAGTGCATCAATAAAATAAGAACTAAACTAATATACAACAACACTTAAAGGAAAGAAAAGGGCAGCTAAACTACTATGTACAAACTAGAAAAAGGGGCTTCAAACAACCTAGATCAAAAGGAAAACATTAAAAATTTTATTCATGTGGTAGAATAAGATTGTGAAAAAGTTGTTTCTTGAGTGTCATCTAGATTGTCTTAATTTCCTTTTTATTTTCCAACCTCTTTATCCAGTCTTTAAGTGAATGTATAAAAATAAACATTTATCCTATGAACACAAACTTTTCTTATGGCTCAAATCATACGTCATGTTGTTCTTCATTAAGAGGGAAACTCTCTAATGTGACCATGCTTTGATTCGTATATACAATTATAATTTTAAACTTAATAAGTTCATTTAGATTTTCCTCCTCATTCAGTATTACATTTTGATGGATGACATCTTACTTTTTCACTAATGCAAGATTCTCAAGATCTTGAAAGAGTTTCAAACACTTCTTTCTATCTCTATCATGCTATTATTTAAGTGTAATTGGATAAACCACATCTTAAAAAATTTCTTATATCTTGACAAACACTTCATCAATATTAATTCTCAAAGATGCAAGTTTACTATCTAAAATTGAACAAAAAAGTCCTAACTCTTCCCAAAAGAAAACTTATTTATTGGGGAATGTTGGCTTGATATCAAAGTTCAAGTAGAAGTATTATAGCTCATCAAAAAATATGTCTTCCTCATGCATACTAAATGAACTTTATTTTACATCCTTCATATAATTATTTGAATGGAATTCATAACAACCCTTTGCCCAATCATATGATGAGAAATCAAGAACCTACTAGACAAGAGCAGTAGCCTCATGAATAAAAAGGTCATCCTTTGTAGTTTTTGACTCTATATTTGGCATAATTTAATCCTCCTCTTGATAAAATAAATAATTTTCCATGTTTATTCCTTTATTGATATTAAATCTCCCAGAATCACCATCTTCCCAATTTAAGAGAAGGGGTTGATATTGTGTATGTTTCAACTCGTTTCCTACTTTTGGGGCTTATTCAACTCAATAAATCTAAAGTTATGATGCATTTTGAACCATGAGAGATTGAGGAGTGTCTTTATAAATATAATTTTGGACATTAGATTGCCTAAGATATTAGAGCCAAGATTGGACTTGTGTAGTGCCTTAGATGGCATTCCTATGAGATAAATAATCTTTATCAAAGGGTTGATATGGGTTATTCCATTATACTTGTTTATCTAAGGTATATTCCTCATTTCCAAGGATTTGGATGCTATTTTTTACTTCTTTCAACTCACCAAGAGTGACTACAAGTATAATTATTTGGTTGGACATTAGAGGAATAAAAAACGAAATAGGATGATTGGATGGGGGATCAATAAATAAGGGTATTGGAGGAATTTATCTAATTTTACCAAAAATTCCTAAGAAATATTTTCCCTTATAGTGATCTCATATGAATATAGAAGAGTGTTTCCACCCATTTATTAAACCATGAAATCAAGATCATTGCCTAGAGCCATTAAGAAATATAAGAAAGTAGCACGAGTTGAGGGTTTAACCAAGGAGGAGATCGTATCCAAATTTATTTATTATACAAGATTTAATTCATTTATTAACTCATGAGAGTCCCTTTTTAAGGTAGTGAGCTGTTATATAAGGTTAATATAGTCATTCTTGTCTTCAAATTATTTACACAACCACCCCTATATCAGTCCATGCATGGATAGATTTTTTTGTTGAAATAATAAACCATCAGAGAACTTTATCCTTTAATGAATATACAAGGATCCTAACTTATACATTATCCTCTACAACATGGTGTAATACACAAATGTTATCTATGTCTTGGATGTACTCAACATGGGTAGTAGCATCCTCACAGTGAAGTATGATAGGTTATTAAGGGATGTCATTGGCATATCATAATATTAAGAAAGGTATAAGGGGATTCCTCCATTTAAAATAATAAATATATGATTTATTAGGACAATAATTGAGAACCAATAAGAATCATACCTCTTTTTTAATAATAATGCATAACTGACCTAAAACTAGGAAGATTAGAATCCCCAAGTGATTAGCATTTTTTGAAAGAAGTAAAAGATTAATAATATCACCTAAATATTGGTCTCTAATAGTTTAAAATAACTTAGACTCCTTAAGCCAATATATTTAATACTTGGATTCACCGTGGTGTTGAAGAAACCACCCTAAATGGCAAGGTGTACCAAGGAACATAATAAAATATTTAAATAAATGATATAAGGATCATCAAACTATCCCATCAAGCATGCCAAAAATTATTTTCACACATATTATCACCCCCTGAGAAGTTTCTTTCAAGCTTTCTCACTCAGGTGATAGCATGAGAACAATCCATATCCATGGGTTGCCTCTATTTGGAGTGAACCTATGGAGAGGGTTGGATTATCCTGATGGATCACATAAACTAATACACATGTAATTAAAATGGAGAAGGAATACATGAACATAAAAACATAAAACAAAGGGGTGGTGATACACCAAAAAACAATGACACCCTCTATCTACTTGGTTTACATAATGGAAACCTTGGGAACCATAGTGTACATGACTTAAACATGAACTTCCTAACATTAGTGTTTCATAAAGAGGTGAAATAATATATAATAATGTTAGAGGTATAATCCTTCATAAAAAAAATATAATTACACAAACACAAAGGACAAATAAACTATGACCTATAAAAGAAAATTCACTTATTTGGAGGTGATGTGAAAATGGACACAATGAAAGGGGGAGAACACTTAAAGATGATGAAACCATCAAAAACTCATGAAATACATAGAAAATTCAAACCATTGAGATGGTAAAATTATATGTTCATTGCTTCAAAGGCATAATATCAAGGTAGAGAGGTCAAGGATGAATCAATTTTTGTAACATTTTTATACTAGAAACAATCCCCTTAACAATGAAACAATTGCCTACTTATGTAAGAAAAATATCCAAATATTTGGGTCTAAAATATCTTTTCCCACTAATGAGGTAGTTATATATTCAAATGATGATTATGGAAGGGAATCAAATAAGTGGGATAATCTCCTCATGATCGATAAGCCATGCCACCCTAACTATCTATTAGGCCCTTTCAAAGCCTGTAAATTCTCTTAATCTTTTATTCTCTTTTTAGTCTTAATCATGCACACCATGCCATGGATAATAATTCAATTTAGATTCCATTGAATCCAATAAATTTAGTTTAGTTGTAATTGAGCTACACCATGATTTTATAAATCAAGCCACTCAATGATTGATTCTATGAATCAATTAGATTAGATATTAAATTCATCTATTTTGATGGTTTAATAAATGAAACAAACCATCAAAATTTATTCAAAAAATGTAAACATAGATGTCAAAAAACTCCTTAGTGGTGGGTCCTAGCCATGTTCCTTCTTATCAATCACTTGTGGGATTTTATTTTCTCGCTATGCACCCCTGACATATAAGACATGTGGTGTTCCTAATTTGGATCAAGATCTCTTAGGTTATAATAATGTGATTTTCTACATGAACCTCCCCAATGCCATGGAGTAGTGGGATCAAGCCATAAGGCATCATCTTGATATCCCACTTACTTGAGGGATTTTGTATTTATACTAACTATTCATCGGTTATGGCTCACCAAGATTGAATACGGTGAAATAATCACACCTAACCACTTTCATGATGTTTTATTCATCTAGTTTGGTTAGGGAAATTTTGAGTAAAATACTAAGTATTTAAAATACCTCATGTAGAAGACTTAGGATGCTAAGAGAGTGATACATAGCTCGCAAAAATATTTGAAGATAAATGAAAATAGATAAGTGTTGACAAGCTCATTTTCAATGAAATGAAGCTGCTAGTAGACCATCCTTTAATGATTAAGATATATTTCACCACATGGCATCATATTTATACTCACTCTCTGATAAAAATTATTGGTCTAGTTAGAAATATCTAAGAGACAGGGGTGCTGATATAAGACACATGGAATCATCCCACCTACCTATTATTTGACAAACATTGTACCACATTGATGGTTTTTGTTCCTTGTCTCAATAGAATTGTGACATGTGGTAATGGGTATAATTTTTAAAAAATGGGTAAGTATTTCTTATTAGAATAAATTTAACACATGGATCCATATGAAATTTGACAATCAACAAGTGTTGAAGCCTTTTTCTCTTCATGATTTTAGCTTGACCTCTCTACTTAGAAAAATTCTCTTCAACCTCTATTTTTGGAATAAAATATCCAAAGATTTTTTAACAATTATTTAAAATACCAAAGGGCTTAGTAAATATTTTAAACTCTTCAACATTTTGGTTGGACAATTGTGTTTGGAACCTGAGTTTAGAATTTGTGTTTGGTAGTTGGTCTTCAGCACTCTAGTTTGGCACTTATCTTCAAAATGGAATCTATGCATCATTTTCCCAAACACTTTCCATAAACACTTTTTCCAAAGAACAACACTTAGCCAATACCTATGAATACTTTAAAATTTTCATTCAATATCTATGTTCAGTAATAAGCTTCATAACTTTTATAAAAAAAAATATTCGACCAAATCAACACACATTTTTGGAAGAGTAAAAACTTAGACAAATTATTTCAAAGGAATATGGTCTTCATTGTTATTTTTTGGAATTTAGGTTTAAAATAATCTTTATAAAATAATTGAATACTTTCTCTAAAGACCTAAACTAGAAAGGCCAACTTAAAAAATATGATAAGTCATTTTTCGGTGTTTGGCATATGTGTTTGGAATGAATGTTCGGACTCTCCTTTATAACATTTTATCCAAAGACCAAAAATTTTAAAATGGTAAGAGAATTTTTTTTATGAGATCCAACTGGAATTTTAAGAACCTTCCCTACTAAAACCAAAGATCTAAATTGAAATATGTTCTTCCGTGATGACCAAAAATGGTCAACAATAACCTCTTTGATTTCATCATTACATGGTTGTTTTAGTATCTTTATCATATTTTCATGCCTCTAATCTCTTGTTGTCTCTTTCTTCTTTAAACAATTTTCTTTTATTGGCCACTTGACCACCTTATTGAGGCATATCCATTGTTCAGGTGGATCACATTCTTCTAAACATTATTTTAAATGAGTGAATGCTTGTTTCATCTCATCTATATCCTTTTGCATGTCTACTTATTTTTTCACCTCATCCTTTTTCTATATTATAATATTCTTTATTTTCAATCCTTTCATTTCTTTCTTCTTTGCTTTACCTTTTTTCATGCCTTAATGTGTCTATCTACTTAATATTCAATCCTAAAAATGACTTATCTATACGATACTCATAAATAAGATTCAAAACATATACACTAAGGTATGCATGTCTAGACCTTATTTATCTCTTCAAGAATATGTATTTTCTTGATCTTTTCACCTTTTCAAGCCTTAATGGGTTATTGGACTTATTTCATGTTACTAACCTTCCCTTTTTTTTTAATAAACATAATATCTCTTAGGTTTAAAGGAAATATATTCATTTTTTCATTTCTAAAATAACTTGAGCTTCTAGGATTTCCTTCTCACCTACTCACACTTAATTGATTATAGGATTCTCTACCCAATTTTAAGATTCAATGAGAATCTTTAGTCTTATTCCTACATATATACCTATGTGGACAAAATTCTTTCAATTCTTTTTTTGTTCAAAGTTTTGTAACCTTTTCATGTCTATGTTCTCATTTTCCTTACTCACTTTCTCTCTCCCCAATGAATTTTGATAAGATCTAATACCAATCTGATGCAAGTAGCCCCCTTCTAGGTCTACCTTATTCATAACTAGGATTATATGATTCTCAACATAGTATTTTATCAATTTAAACTATTTATGTTTACCAAGGGGGATATTTTATTCATTGTTATCTAGTCTATTTTTAACCAATAGGTTTTCATCTCTCCTTAAGTTCAATTTTTTCCAAAATATTTAAACTAGGGTTCCTTTAGGCTTCATACACATGTATATCATTTTCACTTAGATGAATATTGGGATTAAATATTATAAATACAATAGTTTATTAATATTATTACCCTCATCTTTATCTTATCCATCTCAAAAAATAGATTCACACTCTTCTCTAAGTTTAACTTGAAAAAAAAAACAAGAAACAAGAAACAAGGGTTTCCAAACCTTACTTATAGGTATACATACATATTATTAAGATATTAATAAGGTATAGAGGTAAATATTTAATTAAAACACATTAGAAACATCAATCACATATTTATTTAACTCCTTAGAATGTTTTATACTCTATAACTCATTTTTTTAAGTTACAGTTTCTTCTTAGATTTTCAAACAAGATTTCTAAGCTTTTCAACAAGTTTGTAGATAGGGAAACATAGATAAATATTTTTATACATGATAAAAACATGTAAAGACACATATATTATCTCTTGTGCATCATGACACACATATTTGACATGTTCTATGTGTTTTTATTTGTTATTATTAAAGTTACGGGACTTTTAGTACTCCAAAAATCCGTTTTAGGCTTAGTTATAGGTCTACTAACACACAATCCAAAATATATTGATTTGTATGGAAATTTAACTCAAAAAAAAAAATTGAAACACATCATAAGCATACAATTTTATATTTTTAAAAATATTTATTAATTTCCACCAATTTATCTAAAATTTATTTAGATTTTAGTTCTCTAAACCCTAGCTTAGGGTTTATTGGTCTATGTAGGACCCAGGAGCACAAATTTAGTAAAATTTTAACTTATAATGACCATATAATGTAATTTTTATATTTATTAAAACTTGATTTTTTTTATCTTACTTGGAAAAAGGTCCTTTATACTCAATAACTCAAAAATTGTGTGGATATGTTCCTCTTTTTCAAACAGTTGCCTTATAGACTATGTTTATAGACTTCTATGACTCAAAATCAGTATAAAAGTATAATTAAACATTAAATATAATGAAATAAAAAATTTATGAAATATTTTATATGCATAAAAATCATAAATAATATGTCATTTATTCATATATTTTTATAAAGACATATTACAACTATACAAACCATCATCAACCTTCACATAGACCTACAAACCTTCTCTAACAAAAACATCATCTATTCTCTAATCATCCTATTATTTGTATTGAAATAATTTTATATTGTTTCAAATTATATAACTTATAAAAATATATCTAAACTTGTTTTGGTCTTGTTTTAATATAAAATATCTCTTAACCACCCATGACTTATCTAATACATGCTTAATTTGTCTTCCACCTACATTGGATACATATTATTTGGGGTTCACACAATTGACTATGAATTAAAAAAATTATAAAACATATTATAACATACCTTAGGAATTCAATTACCCTTTAGTAACCATATACAACCTCAACACTCACTAGAGAGTGAGACAACTACTCAGAACATTCAAAACTAGATTGAAAATTCAAATATCTTGGTTTTGGTAGGAAAGTTAATTTTTTTTAGAAAAGACCAAATTTTAACAACATAATTATATAAACACATATATAATTACCTATTAATACCTTATACACTAAAATATAACCAATTTAATACAAAATGAAACATAAAAAAGCTTCTTATTGCCCAACTATGATTCGACAAGATTGTCTAAGACCTAGGAACATCCATGATACTTGATAATTGTTATATTTATTATAATTAATCAGAATTATTTTTATATATAAATATATCTAGGACATGTAATTTTAAATTACATGATATATAATAATGGATAGGATAAATTCATGGCATGGTTAATTATAGTATGGTATAAGGACATATAAAAACATAGACAACATATTTGGTGGTTTTCTGAATCCACATGTGGTGAGATAAATCATTCAAATATAACCACAAAATATTCCCTTGGATAAATATATATCCATAATCATGGTAAGAATATTATAAATTAGATAAATTAGGATCAAATCTGAAAAAAAATTAAATGATGAAGACATATATATGGCTAAAAGGTTAGAGATATTTTGGTGTGGTGTAGGAAGTGCCCAATGATATTAAATATACACAAGTGGAAATTTTTTGATAAAAGACAAAACTTTACAATTTAAAAGGTATTATATTAAACATGGGTGTCTATATAATATCTCAAATTTTATGTACATTTTCAATATGAATTATTACGTGCATCACATTAAAGTAGTAATAGATTGATGCAGTGCCTTGAATAACCTATACAGGATGGTTGAATTTAATAATTCTTAAAAAAGTATCCATCTACATGATATGTTCTTTATTAGAAAATATATAATACCTTAAAGGAATGTCTAGTTAAAAAAATTATTTGTTGTCAAATAATTCCATTGAGAATGTATAAATCAAAATAATAACTAAGATAAAAATATGTGAATATGAATGAATACATTTGTATGTGAAACATGCTACCTATCCTAGCCAACACACCCCCTTCTTTGGAGAATTGGGGGACCCCTCTATTAAAAATACTCATTTCTATGTTCCTAGACTCAAATTTGGTCTCTTGATGATCATCATCATTCTTTAAAAATATTTAAGCTTTTGTTTAGCCCTAGTTTTTCCAATCATATAACATATTTATAATGATAATTTGGTCTCTATCAAGAACCCCTTTAACTTCTAATTTTTAAGCATAGTCGAGTCATTGTCTCCTCCTAACAAGAACAAGGTGATAATATACTTAGAACATCTTTTTTACACTAACCATTTTTTTGAAGTTGAGACTTGTATTGATGTTTCCAAAGTTCCTTTCTCCCAGAGTCCTATGTGTTACCTTGTAAATCTTCATGAGAAGAATGGCAAGCATCTAAATTTATTACATGGTTTACTTTTTACATAGTCTTTTTCATGGATTTCTATATCAATAACAACAAAATAGAGGAAAACCACATGGATCCTATTAGATTTGTGAGTCTCCCAGACCTAATATAAATATCAAAGCCTAAGAGAGCCTAACAAAATGGAGGAACACAACATAGATCCCAAATATGTTATTTGTTTCCTAGGCCTTACATAGATGTTATATCCCAAGAGATACTAGGAAAATGGAGGGAAAAAATAAATACTAGTAGAGTTGTTTATCTCCTGAACCTACTAGAGATGTTAGATCCCATGAGAGACTGATCAAATCGAGTAATGCCATGTAGATTCTATAAGAGTTGTTAGTCTCCTATACTTGAAAAAAATGTCAAAGCCTAGGAGAGTCTAATCAAATGGAGGAATACCACATGGATATTGATACATATATTGGTATATAATATATATCAAAGATGTCAAAGCTTAAGAGATCCCCAAAAAAAAGAGGAAGGTCATGTGGATCCCATTAGAACTGTTAGTCTTCTGGACCTGTCAGAGATGTCAGAGCCAAAGAATGCCCAAACTACCATTTCCATATAAATTGGTAGAATATGATTAAGACATATAAATTAGTCAAATAAAGATAAAAATATATAGAAAAGGGTAATCAAAGGATGCCACACATCAACTCACACCTCTAGTTGGAAACTATTACTATAAAAGGTACACTGATGAGATGCTAGGGTATTCTTAGGTGGTAGCCATTATAGAGATCATCTAATTAATGATGGACACATAAAATAAGGTAGAAGCTATCAAGTATATCATAAGGATGGAATAACCATGTGCATACAAAACTCATAACATTAATCAAATGGGAAACTAATCCCTTAATGGATAATTTAAAATCTTACATGATGATCACCAAATATAGCAAGCAATATATATTTGAAATCACAAAGATTAAGTCTAGATTGGGGAATAAATGGAAAGATAGAGACACCAAATCAAATTTATATTTTCAATGGGTGAATAGAAAAGAAAAATCAATGCAATATAATGTTTTAGATCCATGTAAGTGCCATAGGGAAAACTCAGTTACCATTATTGATCCCATATTATTAGATTTATTTCCTTGCTTTCAATTCATTTATGTTCCTTTGTGGTTCTCTCACTTAGAGTTAATTATCATAGAGATCTAACCCTTTATACAATGGCCACTTAATCCTCTAACCCAAAAGATGAGATTGAGAATAGATATATCACTTTCCTAAGGGTCTTAACCCATTGTAAACAATATCATGAGATATTCAAAGTAATGTAGATAGTTCTCAAGACTGGCTCTAGTGATGAAAAGGATAGGGATGACTTCTAGGATGGCCTCAATACATACAAGAATTTTATACTAAAAAAATATATATTCAAGCCTAAAGTATTCCCATGTGATGATCTTTTTGGAAATTTGTTGATCACTATCAAGTGGGTGTGGGATGGTGTTCATGATATGATGTGTTCTATGGGCTTTAGAACATGATCATAAATATTATATGGAGTGAATTTAAAGCCTATTAAAACCTATTGTAGTAGATGAAAAATTATGATTTAGCCATGGTGAGAACATGTACTAACACCTACAAAATATATAATGTCTTAAAGAACTGGGTAGAGAACCTAGATTCCAAATGTACTAATAAGCTAGATGTAAACTCTAATACCATAGACACCTTTAGGGAAGAAATCTATGTGGGGGTGATCTTGATAAATTTATTGTTTGGGGAAATTGACTTTATGCTTGTTAATATCATGTGGGTGCCTCTTTGACACATAATAATGAAGATAAAGTAGGTCCTTGACCTTGGGATTATGGTCAATTTAAACATAATTAATGTAGTGTTAGATGCTCAAGGCAGAGGGAATTTTTATAAAATGATCTACTTAGTTAATTTTTATTCCACCATCATTTTAAATCCCTTTGCCTTTCCACATGGGTTCCAAAAGGCATAGTGGTCCATTTGGTTTTTAATAAACTATATGGCCACTATTATAAAAAATACATCTAGGAGATATATGAGTCATTATATCGAGTGCTATATATGGTCATGAATGAGGTATTCATGACTTGTCTCTCCAAGGAATATAGGGAATATCTCATACCCATTAGTGAATATTGGTATTGTTAGGATGATGCCATCATTTAAGTTTCTAGTCTACTAATATCTCTACTCCACCTACCCTATCAAGTCCTAAATTGGTTGACAAAGAAATAAATTTCTTACCAACTAGTTGAGGTCATCTTCAATCATTATATCAACTACCAATAAAAGTATTATTTAGCCTTACCCATCACCATTAGGTATCACATATACTAGAGTCTACCTTTATTGTATAAAATGGATACATGTAAAGATTATTATGATGTAGGTAGGGAAAAACATAGATATTAGAACTTGCATGGTTTTATCAATGCCCATATGGCAAGATATCAAACTTGGATCAACATAAACTATAGCTACAAACCTAGTGATGAATATAATTTAAAACTTAACCTTGTATATCAAAAAGATATGCTCACCATAATTGATGACATGAAGAAGAAGAAGAAAGGAAAGTAAGTTTATCTTAGGGCATCAACCAAAGTTGGCCCTAATTCTTCTACATCAAATCAAGTTGGTAGAGATGTTTAGGTGACTCTATTTACATTTCAAGGAGTATATTAAAATGTATCCCATCCCCTTCTCCTCCTTGACCCATGCTCTGGCTCCACCACCTCCCATAGATCAAGAAACGTAAGTTTAAGTGATTCAACCCTTGGTAGCTTAACCTCAAGGGATATATGTGCTAAGGTTTGAGATTAACAACATCCCAAATATGATTCCAAAGCATGAAAAACCATATGCATCCTTGAATATCCATTTATAATATTATACAATCCATCAATAACCCATTCAAGTGGCTCCTCCATTATTTAACATTTCATCCCTTTTATAGTTTACCCAAATGCCTTTGGATTTGGCTATGCATAACATTTTTACCTCCCAGTTCCCATTTCCCCAATCCATTTCAAAAGGGAGGATCTCCATGATGCCCCTATTGGTTTTTTCATTGATTTAGATATTTGTAGGTGCTCTATCTCTAATGAGGTATGTTGGATCCCTAGTACTAAGTGCACTTATATTCATAGTTCACATCGACCGAACCTCATCAGTAATAACTATGGTTTACCAATATATTCTTCAATCAAATCTTGTGGCCTCTTACACTACAAATCCATATACTATAATTATTCATGTTCATCTACATAAAAGGCCCATAAATAAATAAAAATCAACTCATCCTTCACCTTATGCACCCCCTATTGATTCCCACATCACTCCTATGCATCCTATTTTCATATCCCTAGGTGTTTAGGAGCTTAAATTCAACCAACTAATTTCCTCCTTCATGTTAAATTCCCCTCTCCTTGGTTCTATCTCCCATAGGTCAACTTATCCTAGAGTTAGTGGTAGTCTCAAATCTTCCCTTGGGTTTCCCCTTTCATCTTACCTCATTTCCCCTATAGCTCCTCCTCTATTTATATAATCCTTCACTACATTTACCTCATTTATTCATCATTTACCTATCACCTACATCTCTACCACCCCATTATTATCCCCTTCTACCATAGGAGTAGCTTCAGTGTCTAAGGTGGTCAAGATGATGGTCCAGGGTGATCTAGAAATGTAGTGGGATTTAAATTAGACCTTACATAATATGAGAAGGATACTCAAACATGAGTTCATACAATAATTAATCCTAATGGTATATAATACTACACTGGACCTCTTCTCCCTCACTAGAGTGAGAACATACAAATGTGAATAAATATTAGTTAAAGACCTAGTCTTCATGCTTTGGGCCATGCACGACCTCTTTGATTAGTTGATAGAGGATATGTAGGAGAAGGTCTAAGAACTTGAATCATAAGTTAAAATATCCTTTCCTAATAAAAAAATTTCATGGGTTAAATTTTCCCTCATAACATTTCTCTTAGATTAAGGTAAGGTGCTTTGAATAGTGACCAATAACAAGGCACATCTCTTAAGGGTACATGTGTATCTAAAAATAATTTATCTCATTGAAAGTAAGTATATAAATTTCACCATGATCATAACAAAGGGAATGTTACCAAATATAAAACCCATACCCATATCATACCCAAGACATTTTCAAATTCACAATGGGATCATGAGGAATTCAATTGAAGATTGGCTGGATTTGGCACAAATGTTCATGGAGCTTGCAGAAGAAACTATGGAAAAGTTGGTGGCCTATTTCATGGAGGTCAAATTAACTATGATGTTCCACCTAGATGGAACCATAATATACAAAGGAAATTTTATATTTCACTAGATCACTTTGATTAGGGAATGAGCATGAATATAATAAAGGGAAATATAGTTGGAGCCAAGGTAGAGGTAAAACATTTAACTCAATATACTACAAGCATAAACTAGGTATCATAAGTAGAGATGTATTTGAAGGGTCAAATTTAGGTGTATCAAAGGCTCATGGCCTAATCAAAGGTTATTATTTTGGTAAACACCAATAAGTTTATCTAAGATACACTAAGATTCTGACCTAGTGGTAGCTACACTTGTGGCCAAATAATCACAACCCAAGCAATTGGGAGGTGAATCTTCTCCAACACATCCACATATCATCTGAGTGCCCCATAGGTCATATTTTTTGAGAGTGGAGGATATTTTTATTCCTTTTTAAATATGTGTGATTGTAAAAACCTTGAGTTTCCATAATGTCTAAGTATGGGAATCTCATGCTACTTAGAGGTGAGCCCCATCCTATCTATAAAGATAAACTATAATCTCTTGTATAGGTTAAAAATTTTGGTCTAAAAAATTTGTTGGAATTAATATAGGTTTTCAACTAATATTCCCTCATCCATTTGCACTATGAATGTCAACCATCTTTGGCATTTTGTAAATAAACTCAATTTTAATGAAAGCAAATTTCCTAATTTTTGTTGAACTAGTTTTTTTTTTTTTCTAGTGTTGTCGATCATTTCAAGTTTTCAAATAGTGTTGATGTTAAATGATTGAATAAATGTGGTGTTACTAAAAGGAATGTAGTATTTATAATGTGCTCATTTTTAATCTCGTTTATCAATCTTTCTCACTTTATTCACACTACATGTAATCTGTGTAATTAAGTAAAAATTATATTTAAGGAATCTATTTGATGTCTTCTACAAATCCTTTCAAGTGTTAATATTTAGAAAAATAATGATAAATTAACCATTACTTCCTATTTTCCTTGGAATTGTTTCCCTATTTAAATATGATTCAGATCCCTTGTTAAAACATGATGCATAGTGGTATAACTATGATACGGGACATATCTCAATTTTGGAAACATTAACATATTCTAATCCTAGAAGTATCCCATTTCTACTCTACCATGCGTTCACTTTTTATTTTTATTTTGGAATCAAAACATGCTCCCTAGTTTTATAAATAATTAATTTTATAATTAATAAAAAATAGTGATTAAATGTGTCTCCATTTTATCACAAAATATGAGTTCATTTACACGTACATTGAGCCTTTGGTTGTAACAATTACTACTCTTTGAGTAGAAAAAGGTTAAATTACTCAATCCTTAGACTGAACCAACATCAGTCCTAAAATTAATGATGGGATGTCTTTAACCCATTAATAATCGCCCACTTTCCCCTTTTAGAAAAACATATCTTATAAGTGTCTTTGGATGCAAGGATTTAAGGTCTAACAACAACTAGTTATAGAAGGAGCAAATTTATTTTATTTAGTCCTATTACTTTATTATAAATATTTTTCCATTTTTATGAATTAAAAAACCCCATAAAAATAGTTATATAATAATTCAAACCTTTATAAGTAAGTTCTAACCCACTGGTTTACCCTAGAGAAAATTTGGATCCTATTATATGAATTATCAGGTCTAAGTCTAGGTGAGTTTGATTGATTAGTTTGCCCCTAAAAGTACATCAAAGAGCCCAATGTCATGGAAATATACCTAAAAATAGCATTGATTCCAATAATTGATCCTCCCAGTATCTATAAAATAGACCACTTGTAATGGATCTACCCATGGCTTCATTAATAGATTAGCTTTCAACATTCTTAGAATCATCTGTGACTTACCTAGGAATCCATAAAGTTACCTTCCCTATTTATTTATTAGTGTGAGATGAATATTTGAATAACATGTGACCTAGCGCAAAACCACCCTAATAATTTTGAATGTGTAACTTAGGGATGTAGCATGAAGGTTATTCCATTTCACATTGATGGATTTTGAATATGAATAGTTTATTGATCACCTCAAAAACTCAATACAAGCTAAGACCAGTTTAGTAGTTCTTTCCTTGCCAAATTTGGGTAAGTTATAGACCCAAGAATTCTATAATAATAACTTACCTACATTAAATGTGAACACAATAATCCCATCATAAATTTTTATGCTAGGTTTAAAAAATTGTATAGTTATTTCACCATGCTTTATCAACCTAATAACCAACTAGCACTTGAAATGCATAAGAATGTCCTTAACCCCTAGACCACCATGTTACTAAGGTAAAACCCCAAAATAATTGACCTAGCCATGGTGTGTGTTGAGGCCATCAAGGTTGAAAGATAGATCAACACCCAAGGACAAATGATGGCTCATATCCCTAATATTTTAGCAAACATACTAACCTTAAACTTCATCACTAATGTAAATTAGGATCTACCTCTATCCCAACCATTGCCTATAACTAATCAACTCCTTTTGAGTTACCCAAGTCCAAACCAACACCTGGGTTTTATTAACCCAATAAACAATGAAATGATTACTTAGTTGAAACACCAAGTTATGTCTATTGTAGCTAAAAATACCCAAGCCATACCTCATGAGTTTTAAATAAATGAGTTAGATGACATCCAATTAATGGTGTAAAAACTAAGCAATGACTTCTTTGGAATGCAAAGGCAAATTGGTATCTATAATTATAAAAGTTTCAATAGTAAATTTACTTACCAAAAATAGTACAAACATTATAGTCACCTCCATAGTTAATTGCAACATTGTCCATATAAGATTCTAGAGGTTAACATCTATGAAATAGCTCTACCTAATTACTGCCAACTCAACAACATATCCATGCACAGGGATCTTAACTATATATAATTCTATAACACTTTTGATATCTTATAGAGAGAAATGGAGGAATACATGGTGATTTCATATCACCCAAAATCTTCCAATATGGTTAGAATCCTTAGTATTTTCATGGTGTTAGAAACCATAGAGTTCCATATCCATGAAGAAAATGAACCCAAGGAGAGTGTTATCTAGGTGAAATTTTTTCCATAAGTTTTAAAGGAGAAACTAATCCCTTAGAAACATATAACAATATCAGCCTCTCACTAACTTAATTCCTCTAAATAATGGTTTAACTCCACTAGACCATAATGATATGAATGACCCACCACCTCCAAAGCCTCTAGAACCAAAGGTCCTAATGAAGACAAAACTAGTTAAAAAAAGGTAGGCTACATCATGGTGAAATACATGAATAAGATTAAAGTGAATATAAATCTTCATGAGCTTGCTTAAATCACTAAATAATGAGATATTTTGCTAAAGTCATTAATCAAATAGACTACTAAGCCAACCTAAATGAAGTACAAAATTGCTCATACTAATGTGATTATTCACAAAAATAAGAGTGAGGTTCTTCCCTTTATTTTTAATATTATACTATTTGGCAAAAACCTATGTATTTATTTGGTAGACTTAGGAGCTTTAGCCAATATGATGGATATAGGGATCTACATAAAAAAAATTTAGTCCCCAATAATTCAAACAAAGTGGTAGTCCAACTAGATAAGTTTGAGGTCAAATGTATTAGGTGATCTTATAGATACTCATATACAATTAGATTATAAGCCTAGGATTCAATGATTTATAGACATCTAGGTGGTAGATGTTCCCAAATATTATAGAATACACCTTAGTACAAACTAGTCTAAAAACATAAACATGTATATGGCCACTTGTTTTTCCCATATGTGGTTACCTTAGATATCTATAACAAATTATATCATAGTGGATAAGTAACTCCATATAAAGTATATGATAATTAAGTATAATAAAATCAATAAAAAAGTGAACCTAGTGTCCTCATACTTATGGATCTATATGATAAGCATGAAACATGCTAAACATATATCTAGTAATGAACCTAAATTACTAAGCTTATGTCCCTATATGTTGATGGGTAATGTTACAAACAAGGAATGGAACAAGTGTTATGATAATAAACCAACAAGGAAAGAGATACCTAGCCTTATATATGTTATAATTACCCTGTACTAATAATTTGGAATAATGTCAGGCATTTGTCCTAGGTTTTCAATTTGTATTAAAGTATAAGGCAACATAAATAAGAGTATTTATTGATTATTATGTGGCCATTAACAAATTTACAACTAGATTTCATTTCATATTGTCATACATCAAGAAGTATAATCATAGATCATGGAATTAATAGAGATATTTAATTCATTCAATGTCATCCCTATCCGTATAGGAGAAAATCATGTTGCTAACTCAATAACATCCTTAGCTATGAGCTTAACTCCACTTGATAATATTGAACTATAGGAGTTATTTGGAGAACTAATACCTTACCCCTCCAAACTAAACAATGTGACCCATTTATATGTCTTTGAGGATGATCAAAAAATTATCTAATTCCTTAATAATTTTGGAGTATTCTAAGCTCAGGTAATTGATGAATCAGACAAAGATAATGATAGTGCCAAACTTGATAAAGATGGGGTTCTAAATATTGAAGGAAATAGAATCCCAAAGGAGATAATATCACTATAAAAGGTGTTTCATATATTTTACCTTTTACTCCAAGTTATGAAACCCAATATTGAGTATTAAAAATGTAAAAATATTAATCTCAATTCTTTGGAAAAACCACAAATCATCAACATATGTCCTGATTGGATGGGCATGTAAATTAAATAGCTATGAAAGTTGGTATGAAGTTATAAATATATAATTTCTTTGGCCTATTGATACCTCAATGTCTTTCACCCAAGAGTGATCACTCACACCATCCCTCTCAAACCTGACCAAAACCATTATGGTAGAAGTAGATACCCACGAACCTGATTCTTGAACCTTTGATACCTAAAGAGGTTCACAAAATCCTATTTTTTGTAAAAATCTTCCCAATTCACCATTACACTTGGGTGAAAAACATAGTACATGTCTAAAATAAGAATGACAAAATTAGGTTGTGCATAGATCTCTAAAAACCCAACATAGCTTCAAATAATGACAATAACCCAATGCTTTCCCTTGATGAAATGATTTTAATGGTTAATAGATCCCAAATTATGTCCTCTTTGGATGGATTATATTAGTATAATAAGTTTTTATCAAATATTTATGACCAATCCAAAAATTCTTTCACAACAAAGTGGGGCACGTTTGCCTACAAGTGAATACCATTTGGGTTAATCAATGATAAAGAAATAGTTTAAAGGGTTGTGGATTTTTCATTTGAGGGTATAATTGGTAAATACATAAAAATTTACATGGATGACTTAACTATGTTTAAAAAAAAATATTATATGACATTCACCATTTTTAGAAGGTATTCAAAAGGTGAAGGAGGTATGGAATCTCCTTAAACCCAAAGAAGAGTGTGTTCAGTGTCACCAAAGGTAAGATTCTAGGTCATATCATCATAAAAGAGGGTATTTTTATTGATTTTTAAATAACTAATGTGATTTATATATTACCTATATCTAATATCAATAAAAAATTAAAATATTTCTTTGGGAAGATCATTTATTTTACAAGTTCACTTCTAGATTTGTTGAGATTGTAAAGCCTCTTAACACTATGTTGAAATAGGATGAAAAAGTGGAGTGGCCTACTCAATCAAAAAATGATTTCGAAGATATAGAATATGATGACATGTAAGCACCCATGATGATTGGTCCAAACTATATGAAGGATTTATACATTTTTTCTTTCGTCTCCAAGCACACAATTTATTACTATCTTATGTAAATATTGGAAGGAGAAAACCAACTTATTGATTCTATGAGTATCAATTTCAAAGATGTAGAACAAAAATATTCCACTCTAGATAATCATTTTTATGCACTCATAAAATATTTTAAAAATTTAGACACGACATTATTAGTAATAAGGTGCATGTAATTGTCCCTGAGTTGACCATCAAACAAATGTTGGGTTAGAATGAATTAAGTGAATGTAGATGTAGATGGATAGCTAAGCTATAGGATTATGAATTAGAAATAAAACCTACCAAGTTTTTTAGAGGTAAATTTCTTACTCAAATGATAACTAATATTGATCTAAAAATCATTGTGTACTAATTAGATCATGAGTTATTACTAAAATAAGATCTTTACACTCTAATCATACCTTACATGATCTATGAGAACACACGTCCTATACTCAATCAAACACAAAAAAGATCCCTTAAACTAAAGTAAACCTAATATATGATAAATAAAGGAGTTATCTTTAGGACAAATCATGAAGTAATTTATCTTACATGTTTATCAAAAGCTGAAGCCAAATAAGCAATGGTGAAATTACATAAAAATTTGGACACTGCTCATTTTATAACAAATGTAATGGTACATATTATACTCCAAGAAAGCTACTACTAGCTAAAATTAATCAAATATTTTCACATTAATTTTAGGACATTTCATCAATTTTAGACCTTCACTAAAATAGAAACCCATGTTGTAATGCCATTATATGTAGCTATAGAAACAAAACTATTTTCCAAATGGGGACTATATTTCATGGGGTCATGAACCCTAACTCTTCAGAAGGCCATAAGATTGTTTTTATAGTTAAAAATTACTCCATAAGATGGATTGAGGTAGTGGTGACAAATAAAATATTTGAAAATAAAGTCATAAAATTCATGGAGAATAATCTCACCCTATGGTTTGGTACCTATGTCTCATTATTATACGATAATGGTCCTACATTTATAATCCATATATTTCCCTAAATGGGAATATGAAAATGAGATAACTATAATATTTTCATCTAATTACTACCCTAAAATAAATGTATTGTCCTAATCAACTAAAAAAAACTAATCGATGTCATCAATAAGTTTATAGAGAAGAAACCCCAATAATGACATTCATTAATTTATTTTTCTCTATATGCCTATAAAGCCATGCATAATAAAACACTTAAAATCTCACCATTTATACTAGTATATGGAGTATATCTATGTCTTCCAATTATGCTTAGAATCCCTACCTATAATTTTATCAAATAGTACATGGATCATAGTGATAAAGTGGAATCTAGGATTTTTGACATTGTTTAATTAGAAGAAGCTTCAGATGAATCCTTATTGAAATTATGTAGGCTTTAAAGAACAATTAATCGATGGTTTGATAAGAATTTCAAATTAAAGTCATTTAGGATTTATGATCTGGTACTATTATAGGATAAAGCATATTAAAATAAGGGTGATTAATTCAAGTTTGACCTTTTTTCGATCAACCCTTAATATATATCTAAGATACTCAAGAAGAATGCTTTCCTCCTCAAAGATCTCAAAGTCAAAAACCTCCCAATACCTATGAATTTACATCTCATAAAGCATTAATTCTTGACTACCCCTTTTAATGTAGTTTTGGAGTAACTTCAGTAAGGGTGGTAGCACATAGTTTAGGATCATTTTGTTTTATTGTGTGTTTGATTTTTATGTTGTGTTTCATTTTCATCATATGTTTTTTTATTTCAATCCTTGCCTCATATCTTTACCCCAATTGAATTAGAAGATAATGAATATAATGAGAAGGCCTATTTAGGTAACTATTAGTGTGTGGTAACCCCTCTAAAGAGTGACAAATATGTGAAAGGTATAGTTTATGATTTTAAAACATTAAAGGCGAGATTTAGTTTTCAAATAATTCAAAGGATGTTAGTAGTCATTTACATTTTAGATATTGAAGGCCAATAATTCATTACACAACAAGTGGATTTTAGAATAGATGTATTTCTTGTCAAAATCCATTAAAATGCACTTAATAAAAACCAAAGATGAAGCATGAGATCACTTAACTAATCTAAGATCATCTCATTATTTAGAGATTTTTGAACACCCTTATCACCCATGGATTGGTATCAAATACTCAAACGATATAATTAAAAAATATTTTCATAAGAAAATCTTAAAAGGAAAGACTAATAAAAATACAAAATCTAAATTATGAGTCATCATCAAAAGGGTTATTAAAGAAATCTCTATCATAGGATTTCTGGCCTAGATAGCATTGCATAAAGGCCTTCAGTGGGACCATAGGTATCTCTAATGAGGCTATAGATACTTGGATGGTAGAGGAGCAATTCTCAAATTATTTCCTTCTAATATATTTAGCCAATCAATTCCCCTTTTAGAAGTTTGAATGTCTAGCTTGATACGAACTTGTCTCAATGAAATATGATTTAAACAAGGTGGAATTTCACCACCTCACATATATTGATGGTATTTTTTGGGAACAAATCCTAGTATTTCACTTTATGCAATTGACTTTAGTGCCTTCTTTCTTTATTTATGTGTAGGGATTTTATTGTAGTCTATTTTTTTTTTAGGAATACAGGTTTGTAGCTTGGGTTCTAAGTGATTAACACTATTTTACACATGGAATTCATCATTTATTATGGCCAACACACCCCCTTATTCAGAGAATTAGGGGACCCATCTCTTAAAAATTCTTGGTTCACATTTCCCAAAATTTTTATCTCCTAAAGATAATCATATTTCTTTAAAAATCTTTGAGTGTCTACTTAGCCTTTGCTTTTCCAAGCATCTAACATATTTATAATTATAATTTGGTCTCTATTAAGAACCTACATAAATTCTAAATTTTAATCATAGTTGAGTCCTTGTCTCCTCCTAAGAAGAAAAATGTGATTACATAGTATTTTTTGTATGCTAGCCAATTTTCTATACATTTAGACTTGTATTGAAGTTTCCAGGGTCACAATATCCTAGAGTCATACATGGTTCCTTATAAAGATTCATGATAAGGTAGGTAAGAGTCTAAATTGATTACTTGGTTTCATTTTTCTACAAGAGGAATGACTAAATGGAAGAATTCCACGTGGATCATCTTAGATTTGTTAGTCTCCAAGACCTATTAGAGATGTTAGAAACAGGGAGAGCTTGAAAAAATGGAGGAATTAGATGTGGATCGTATCATATCTCTTAGTCTCTTAAACCTAAAAAAGATGTTATATCCTAAGATATTTTAACAGAATGGATGAATTCCATGTGGATCTCATCATAATTTTTAGTCCCTTGGACCTACCAGAGATGTCAGAGCTTAAAAGAGCATATCCAAATGGAGGAACACCATGTTGACCTCATTAGAGTTATCAATATCCTAGATATGATAGAGATGTTAGATCCTAGGAGATCTTGATAAAATGAAATAATTACACATGGATTCCATTAGAGCTATAAGTTTCATAGACCTACAAAAGATGTTAGAACCTATGAAATCCCAAGCTACCATAACTTGCCATAAAGAATTTATATATAAATTGGTAAAAGAGACATGATATGACATTAATATCTACATAAAGGAAAAAATGTATCTAAAATATTAATCAAAGGATGCCACACATCATATCACCCCTCCAAATGGAAAATCTTACACTTGAAAGTTCAATGGTGAGATGTCAAGCCACACCTAGGTGGTAGCTATTATATAACTCAACTAATTAATGATGGACACATGGAAAAAGGTATAATATATAAATTATGGAATACAGATTGAATTTATATGTGCCTACCATAATCTTATCATTAATAAAATGGGAAACTAGGCCATGATTCAATAATTTAATACATCACATCATGATCACCAAATCTGGTAGGTGTCATATATTTGAAATATCTAAGTTTATGTATAGATTATGAAATAAATGGAAAGATTGAGATACCATATCAAATTTTAATTTTTAATTGGTGATACATAAAGGGCCATCAATGTAGAAGATTATTTCAGATCCTTATAAGTGTCATATGATAAACTTACTTACCATTATCAATCCCACATTCCCTATTTTATCTCTTCATTTTTAGTGCATTCATGTGCCTTATATGTATCTCTCTCTTAGAATTCACTATTGTAGAGGTCTAAACATTTACATAATGGAAATTTTGTCCTCTAACCCCAAAGTTAAGGTTGAGTATAGAGATACTACTTTCCTAAAGGGCCTAACCAATTTCAAATACTATAATGAAATGTTTAAAGAAATTGAGATGGTGCCCAAACCTAGCTCCAAAAATGAAAAGGATAAGGCTGAGATATAGGATACCCTTATACCATATGATAAGTGTGGATTACACAAACTTATATCCAAACCTGAAGTCTTCTCCTACACTAACCTCTTCTTAAATTTGTTTGTCACTGCAAAGTGGATGTAGAATAACATTCATGATTTGGTATGTTCTATAAGATCATGAAACAAGATCAAAAATATTTTAGTAAGAACATTCAAATCCTATTAAAACCTCATAGCATAAATGACCACATATGATTAATACATGGTGAAAACATGGACTATAACCTACCAAATATAAGATGTTTTGAAGGATAGGATAGAGAAACAAGATGCCAAATGGCCTAATAACATGGATGTAGACTCATACACCATATAAAACCTCAAGGAATGGATATTCATGGGGATGATCCTATTGGTCCAATTGTATATGGTGAATGACTCTATGCATTCTAATATTTTATGGGTTCCTTTATTATATGTAATCCTCAAGGGTGAGCATACCCTTGTCCTTGGGAGCATGGTCAATTTTAACCTGGTCAAGGTGGTGTCATATTCTTAGGCTGGAGGAAATTTTTATATGATGATATAATTGGTGGACACTATCTATGTCACCATCATTCTCAATCCTTAAACATTTACACCATGGGTTCCCACAGGTGTAGTGGCCAATGTGGTTTTAAATAAATGCTATGGCCACCATTACAAGAAGCACATTTATGAGATATGTGAGTAATTATATGTAATGGTATATATGGCCATCAATGAGTTATCCATGTATTGGATCCCCAAGAAAATTATGGAATATCTCATACTCATTAGCGACTAATGATATTACAAGGATGACACCATTATATGGGTTGCTAGCCTCCTTAGAGCTTCACTCTGCCTTCCCTATTAGGTCCTAGTCTAACTTTTGGAGTAAGAAATTGATTACTAATTAGTTAAAAGCATCTTCAGTCACTATATAAATAATCAATATAAGGATTACCTAACCTTCTCCAACACCATCAATAATCTCTTGTACTAGAGTCTATGTCCATTGCATAAAATGACTATACGAAGAGATTATTATGCCCTAAGTATGGTAGAGCATAGAGATTGGGAACCACATGCAATTGTTAGGGCCCATGTGGAATGATATAAATCTTAGATCAACATAAAAAAAAGGAGAAAAAACCATTGATGAAGATGATTTCCACATTAATTCACTGGATGAAAGGAACAACTCACTAGAATTGATGCCAAGATGAAGAAGAAAGGAAAGCAGGTTCATATTGATCCATCATCCCAAGGTGGCCCTACTTCCCCTAAATCATATTAGGGTAGAGGAAATGTTTATACTATTCATACTTATATTTAAAGGAGGATATTATAAGGGGTCAGACTTCCTTCTCCTCCTCAACCCTCTATTGTATCTTTACCAACTTCCATGGCTCAGGCAACTCAAGTTCATGTGACTCAACCCTAGGTAGCTCATCCTCAAGCTACACAAGTGTTAAGGTTTGAAATTATCAATAACACATATAAGATTTTAGAGTATAACCATCTATATGAATCTATTAATATCCATTGTCTTGCTCTCATAGTCCATCAACAAACTTGTGGAACACCTTTAGTTTACCTTTCCCTCAATGACCCACTCAGGTGGCATCTCCCTTATTTCCCATTTTACACCTCCATAATTTACCTTGGTGCCTTTGGATTTGGATATGAAAAAAAATTTCACTTCTTATTTATAATCTTCCAAATTCATTATGCATGTAATGATCTCTATGACACCCATGCTAGTTCTTCCAAAATTTAGTTACCTATAGGTGCCCCATCTTTAATGATTTTTAATGCATCCCCAATAATAAATGCACCTATGTGAAAAGTTCACTTATCCTTAGTGTTAATCTTATTATAAATGCATACTATCACTTAAAAAATTCTTTAGTTAACCCCATAGACTTTGCCACTATAAATCCTTCCACTACAATAGTGCAGCGTGATCTAGGTAAGAGGCCTAAAAAGAAATAAAAGGCAACTATCCCTCACCTTATATAGCCCCTATTATTTCCCACATCATTCTCAGGCCTTCCTTTTCCATTATCAAAGGTTCTAATGTATTTATATTTAACCAACCAATTTCTTCCCTCTTATTCAATTCCCCTTTCCCTAGTGTCATTTCCCAACACATTAATTTGACCCATAGTTATTGGAAGGTTGAGATGTTCCCCTAGGATTACCCTTTTTTCCTACCTCATGTCACCCCCATGCCCCCTCCTCATCTATTTATCTCATCCTTCACTCCCTCTATCTCATCCATTCCTCCTTAACCCATCACCTTGATCTCTACCACCCCACCAATAACCTGTTATACCCTGAGAGTAGATTCAATGTCATAGGCATATGAGATGATTGTGTAGAGTGATCTAGAAGTATAATGGGATTTTAATATAACCTAAAGGAACATGAAAATTATCCTCACATATAATTTTATCTAATAATGAAATACAATTGTCTATAAAACTCAAAAAGACGTCTTATTCCTCACTAGAGTGAGAACATCCATAATAGAAGAGTGGTTGAAGACGTAATATATGTGATTTGTGCCACACATTACATATCTAAGAAGGTAATGGAGGATATGTAGGAGTAGGTATGTGAAATTAAAGAAAAATTTAATATATTATTATATGTTTAACTTATTGCATGTGTAAATGATTTCCTCATGCAACTTTTCTCATCTCTAGGTAAGATGGTTGAAACATAGACAAATAGGAAGGCATATTTCCTAAGGGTGCATGCATATATAGAAATAAATTTTCCCATAGAGAAAGAGTATAGAAATATAACTTTTATAATACAAAATGGCATGTTTATAAAGCTAAAACTCATTCCCATCTCTAAAATAATATTTTATTATATGTATGCTAGGAGCATGAGGACTTCAATTGAAGATTAGCTGACCTTTATATAAATGGTAATGGATCCTCTAGAATAAATCAAGTAAAAAATGTTATGCTACTTTAGGGAGGTAAAAATAACTATGTTGTTCCACTAAAATAGAAACTTGATATAAAAAGGTAAGCTTGGAGTTTACTTGGGTCACTTAGACTGAGCCATGAGAAGGAAGATAGTGAAGGCAAAAAAATTTGGAGCTAATGAATCATTGTAACTTTCAAATTACTCTAATGGAAGTGTAAACCAAGTATTAGAAGTAATAGTGTCCATGGAGACCCAAATATATGTGTATCAAAGTCTAATGGTCCAATTATAGGTGGCTTTTTTAGGAACCACCAATGAATTTAGCCAAGCTAGATTGAGTGTTTGACCTAGTAGTAACCATGTTGAAAACCAAGGAATTATAACTAAAGTAGTTGGGAGCTGGATCCTCAACCAACTCATCCATGTATCAATTGAGTGGTCCCATATGGCAT
Source organism: Torreya grandis (assembly GCA_037957365.1). Lineage (NCBI taxonomy): Eukaryota > Viridiplantae > Streptophyta > Pinopsida > Cupressales > Taxaceae > Torreya > Torreya grandis. The sequence continues at coordinate 65,148 of JARHVA010004719.1, read as the reverse complement.
ATTTTATTAGAGTGGAGGATATATTGATTCATTTTTGAATCTATGCAGTTGTAACAACCTTGAGTGACCATGAAGACCAAGGGTGGGAATAGTGTATTACTTGGAGGTGAGCCCTATCTTATCTATAAAATATAAATTGCAATCCTTTGTAAAGGTTAGTAATTTTTCTCTCAAAACACTATTTTAATTAATTTTGGATTTTACCTAATATTTCCTCATCCATTTGGGTTGTGAATGTCTCTTATGGTTAGCATTTTTAAAATAAACTCAATTTTAATAAATGCAAATTTCTTGCTTTGTGTTGAACTAATTTGTTTTAAATGCTAATGTTTTCAATCATTTTTAAGTTTTTAAATAAGTTTTGATGTTAATGAAATGAATAAATGTGTTATTACTAAAATGAATGAAATATTTATATTTTTATATTTGTTTTAAATCGTTTATGAATCTTTCTCACTCTCTTTGTAACACATGTAATTTGTATATTTAAGTCATAGATCACATTCAAGGAATCTTTGTGTGATCTACTATAGACCCCTTTAAGCATTAATATTTAGTGAAAGATTTATAAAGTAACAATTCCTTCCTATTTTCCTCATAATTATTTCCCTATGTAAAGATGATTTAGATCCCTCGGTGAAACTTGGTACATAGTGTTATAATTGTGATCAGCACATAGCTTAGTTTTGGAAGCATTGACATCTTTTTAGCCTAGAAGAATGATATTTATACCCTACCTTACTTTCCATTTTACATTTATTTATAAATTAAATCACTTTCCCTTGTTTCATAATTAAGGATGGATGTAGCAAAAAGTAATTATTAAAGGTGTCTCTAGCTTGTAATGAATTCTGAGTACAGTTGCACATACATTGGGCCTCTGATGGTAACAATAACTATTCCTTGAATATAAAAAGTTAAACTAATCAGTCCTTAGATGAAACTTTCATTAGTACTAAATTAATGATGGCATATATTTATCCCATGCATTGTCTCTTGCTTTCCCTTTTGGATCACTCAATCTCATGACTAACTTTAGATGAAAAGATATTGGGGTCGATAACACCACCATCTAAAAATAATAATATTGTAATGCTCAAATTTGTTATAAATTTTTAAATAAATTTTGATAATTCATTGATGTTTCTTTATTATAGAAACAAATACATGTTATTTGGCCATAATTACCACCTTCACTTCATTTAAATTCTCTCAATTCCAATCAATTCACTCAATATTTTTTTAATATTTAAAATATCCAGATACTTTCCATCATTTTTTAATTTGAAGGATTATAAAACATTTTTATAAAATTTATCATTTCAAAATAATTATTTAAATTAATCATGTTGAATAATGAGATATTTAGTTGATGCTTAGCGATATCCTTTATTTTTTTATAATAACACATGTATGTAATCAACAAAATATATTTTCATGTATCACTCAATCATAATATGTGCATCCTAATATGAGGATGAGAGAAATAGGGGCCAAACATTTTCCCCAATGAATGATCCATATGCATACAATGTATATTATAATAATCTAGAACATAAAGGTAAAGGTACAATTTTCCTAGTTGGAAAAACAAGATAAGAAAAAATAAGATGCCTCTAATGTCATAATTTTGTCCCTATGAAAGATAAATAAATAAATCAACCACACGCATAGTTGTATTATGCCCCAATATATGCACAGTATGGATAATGTAAATATAGGCACCAATGATAGGAATACCAAAAACATAAATGTGCATGACAAAGAGTATGTCACCAAGTATATAATATCACATTTTATATCATAAAAATATAAAAAATGTATTCATCTACATATAGTAAATATTCATGAAAGTATATATGACACACAAAAATGTTTACATGACATAACAACTTGATGATATTCAATGGATAAGGAATAGCCAAGACATTGATGAAAAAATAAAATCAATCATGCACAAGCATGTGCATGAAAGAAATATAACAATGCTATGCACATACACTATGTGAAAATGCAATAATTGAAAATCAACTATAAAATTTATATATCCACATAGCATAAATTATGTGATCACTATAAATATATGACATAATCAATGCAAAGAAAGTGATATGATAAATGAAAATTAAGAAAGATAACATCATAAAAACCCCATTATATAGAGATGAAATTGACACAAGGGATTCCACCAATGAGATAACAACCCCTAGTGTTTGGGAATGAAATTAGACATGTAAATTTTCATAATCCATGATCACATGAAAATTTAATATATTTCACCTCACCTACTCAAAGAATAATATGAGAATAATGTACATAAACATGTATATGAGGCATTATTGGTAAAGATTGATTGGGCTTGGCTGAAGGATGGGAACCATGGAAGAACTAGTTGTTAGGCATGCTTGGAATTTTATTCTTTAAGAGGATGAGGAAGATTGAACCCATCAATTTTTTGCTTAGTTGAGAGTCATGGGAGGGAATATTAAGGAGAAAATTAGTTCCTTAGGCTATAGGGAAGGATCATATTTAGATGATAATGACAAGTATTGTTTAGTAGATGAAGTTGGGCCATGGTTTAAATATATTGTGAATCTAAAGATGAATGAGCCTAACATTTTAGACACTAAAGATCAGATCTAGCTTGGTAATGATGATTTACTACTCAAGTTAGATCTATATTGGCTATGGAAGGTACATTTTGGACTGTTAGATATGATGTTTGATCTTAATTTATTGAATAAGTCAAGGAGAGGTTTGAGTTTATAACATTGTATGAAGGAAGAATATTTTTAAAAAATGGGAGAAATATGAGAGGATTTATGGAGGAAGGTTTATTCATAATTTTATGTCTTTTAAATCTGAAGATCATTCTCATATTTTGAAAATTATATTCCCCACAATCTAGGATATAATTATTGATAAAATATTTAAGGAAAATCTTGCAGAATAGAAAATTTCAAAGTTGAATACTTCATCTAGGAACCTTTTAAGTCCAAAAGAGAAAAAATATGATGAAGAAGTAATCTCTCAAGGAAAAATTCTGAATTTGATTAGAAATGTTGAATGTAAACCATTTTCTTATCCTTTGAATCAAACCATTTTTCCTTACATGAAGTAAAATAGTCAATAATATGAATCTTTATTATAGGAAAATGTTTTGAATGAAGAAAAAGGTTCCATTTTTACAAGTATTTATTATAATAACTTGATTGGATGAGTTAAGGGTAATATTTGGAAGGGATTCGAGTTTAAAAATTTGTTAAAAAAGCATTGGTCTAGGGTAATTGTATATTTTCTTCATTTACATTCTAAAGATTATTTTTAGATCTCTTTTATTAATAATTTATTAAGGCCTTTTTTATCAGATCTAAATGATGGTATTTGTGGTGTTTTAAACATGAGGTTGGTATATAGGATAAAAACTTTGAATTCAAATGTAAGGATATTAGGAAGAAGGTTTGGATGTAGGTTTTTGATCTTCCAGAATATTTTTCAAATAATAAGTATTTAAAATATATATGAAATAATTTGTGTGGATTTTGTTGCTTGGATCAAAGTTATTTCACATGTTTAATAAGGAGGTATGTATGATTGAAGGTGTTAAATTTTTCTTCTTAAATTTATACCATTTTTTTAGAAGTAAATGGGAAAGTGTATTCTAAAAATATTTTATATGAAAAATATTTAAAAACAAAATATTTTAATTAATCATATGAATCTCGTACTCTATAAAGAGTTGTGTAATTTTCTAGAAAAATAAGGAAAGATATCAAAAAAATGTGGAAATTCAAATTTTGAATCGTTTGCTTAAGGAATTGGTTTTGGATATACAAGGGGTTTACTTGGGTAAATATTCATGTGTGGATAGATATCTTAAGGGAGATAATTCTAAGGTACATTGTATTTTTTTATCTAATTCAAGGTGTTTCAGGTTTTCATTTCATGTCTCTAATTTATAGGGATAATATGAAATCTCTTTTCTAGATTATACCTAATTTGATGAATGTTTATGTTCACAGGGGTAAACCCCCCCATCTCTTTGTTAACCTAAAAATATATCAAAATATATCACCATTTGGATAGTGGGAACTTTGTGTGAATTATGAGTATATAATTTTTCCTAAGATTTTGAAGAGATTTCATACATTTTTTGAGTATTTTGAGATTATTGCTTTGTACGAGGCATGTGAAATTATTTCATGACTTGGATGTGTAACTTTGGATTGGATATTTTATGGTATTATTGGCATGATTGTTTTCATAATTTATATTTTTACTTCAGTTGAAAGGTATTTTAAACTTCCAATTATCTATTACTTTCCTTTTATGGCTATTAGGTAGGATCAAGGATTTTTATATTGTTTATTGGTAGTGCTGAAATATTGGAGTTTTTGTTATTTTTCTATAAGTGGGAGGAAGTTTTAACCAGTTTTAAATTAAAACCCATGATTTTAGTAAATATATTTTTAAACAAGAAGATAAACTTAGTTTTGAGGTTCTATGGACATGATGACTCTATTTATATGAATTTTCTAAGGGATCGAAGGAAGAGGTTATTTATATTAGTTGTTTATTCATTATTGTTTCTTAGGAGTATTTTTCAAGGATTTAAGGCCTAGATATGATGGGGAAAAGATGATATACAAGGAATAAAAATAGGTTTTATATGGAAAAAGAAAATGTATAATCCTAGTGAAAAAATACATGATACTCAATTATTTTCATGTAGACCTCCTTCAAAGATCTATAATATTTTTCTAAAAGAGAGATGAATTAAAATTGTAAATTTTAATATGGGCATTTTGTCTCAGCATTGATATTTTAAGGATGAATAATTTTTTCTATAATGAATTCAATTTTATTCATGATTTTGATAGATAAAAGCATTTGGAAAATTATTTCCATCTATAGATTGCAACATAATTTCATAAACCAAGAGGTATAATCAATGATTATGGTAATCTCTTGAAGAACGATCATATTGAATTAAAAAAATATGTTGATTATAAAGGATTTAGTTGAATCAGGAGTGAACCTATGTGAAAATATGGGATCAAAATATTATAGATCATATTGTCGTAGGTGGTAACATATTCAACTTAATTTAAAGAAGAAAGAACCATTTTCTCCTTTTTATTTAAATTAATCTAGAACAAGAGTTAATAGATATTTAAGGCTTGTAATGAAGTTGGGTCTAGCATGGATTGCTTTTAAATTTAAAGTTCCCTTTTTATCATAACCTCTTTTTATGTTGTGCTATGGAACACTAAATAAATATTATGGAACATTAAATAAATTCTACATAATAGAACTTAATTACTATATAAGAGAAAGTGTGTTCATAAATGATCTTTGAAATTGGTAGTGTGTTACTGCTATAAAATAATATTAGCTTAGTTGTTAGCCTAATCTAGTTTATACTAATAATATCACTTGGATAATGTATGTAGAGTGATGATAATTTATGTCTAAAATACTTGATGAATAAATAATGGTTTTCAAGTCAAAAGAGGGTGTTTGTGTGTGACCATAAAAGAGTGAGTGTAAATCATAACTGCATATTATAAATTTTTTTAATCATTAGACCCTATTTCAATGATTAAAAAAATTGGTATAATAGAAATAAACTTAATTTATTGGTTGAGTGTGTGAGTCTCTTACATGATTCATTTTTAGGTTGTGAAATAGAAGTGTAGTAAGTTAGTTGCAAGTTGCAAAAAATAAGCTTGCATAAAAGACAAGATTAGTTTTTTGTAACTGTGATAGAAGCCTGGAAATTATTGAGAAAGTGAAAGAGCATTTTTTTTTAGTATATTTCATGTTTTGAAGCAGAATACTTATTTATAATGAGGTTATGAAACATAAAGTAATAAAATGAGCATTACATGACTATTGTAGAACACTAAAAAAGTGCTTCAGAACTCTACATAACTATTACAAAATAGAATAAAATTTCAAAAATAGAGTGACTGGGTTCAATAGATACTAAAATATGATTTTATATAGAATTTTAGTCTTGTATTGTTGAAAAATACTAATTAGGGATCTAGTCTTTAGTTCTTACCCTTCATATTGCTAACAGGCTTGCAATTTCCATCTCACTAAGTAGTGGGACTGATTTTTTAATCTTATGGTCCAACCCTATTATTATGATGATAATTATAACCTATATCTCATATTATAATTAAAACCTTATTTTTATCCTTCACTATTAGGTATATAATTTCAATAACTTTTCATACTATTGGATAATACTATCTAGAAAGGGAGACTAACATCGATGCTAGTATCACAACTATGACACTACTGTTTGTACCTTTAAAATCTATAATTTTGAAAAATCTTTTGAAATATATAGGTTAGTATATTTGTCTTATTTAACCATATCATGAGATACTTGTAAAAAATGTTGTATAAATATAAATAAAATCCTACTCATTATTCATGTATAAAATATTAATGAGACACCTATCCAACTCAACATAATCATTTACACAATTAATTTATACTATCTTATTATTACCTATTTAAATATCACTCATAGGAAAAATCATATTTCAAGTCTAAATCATTCAAAATAATATCCCATGAGTATTATTTTCCAAGTTACAAGTTTTATCACTACATGCACTTGTATATCAAATATCACACCAATGTTCACATACAAGGCCACATAATAATGATAAATACATTAGTCTAAGTATCTCCTTAGAGTATTATATATCTAGTAAATAGTCACTTATATATGGGTTTTTAAGGTTATCTAAACTTTACTTGAGCCCACTGAAATCTATTTTTTAAAGGTGACATGCCAAAATTGAAAGGACTTTGGGATTTGAGATATAAACTAATATCAAGAATTATGTGCATGATCTAGGCATATAATATGAAAGGTGAAAATGAACCCTAATATGTATAGGTGGAATTTATATAAAATAGTCAATATTTTTTGATAAATAAAAGCATTTAGGCATGAACAAAACTAACTACCCTATTGTCCGGTTCTTGGTGGTAGTGTCTACATTGAGATAAAGCATATTTCACAAATACGACAATATAATTCAGATATTCATAGAATCCAATCATACACATATAATAGTAATATATTTTTTCACATCAGTAATAAAAATATGTATTATTTCTTCCTTGTATTTTAACTATCAAAATATATTTTAGCATTGTGCTTTCTATATTTAGTTTTCTATCAAATTCACTACATTTTATTATCTAAACTGAATTAAATGGTCATCTCTTAGAATAGTTTACTCCATTTCATTCCATTATTATCCCCTAACCCAATACATAAAAAGGGTTAAACATTTGGTTAACCTAAGGTCTAAAACTTTTTGTGTGAACCCTAGCTTACCCAATGGTTTTTTGATTTCTAATTTCTAAATTGTTAAAATATTAAAATTTGATTTGATTTAAATACAAATGAATCAATCATGTTTAATATGGATGACTCTAATATTTATTTCATACAAGGTATATAATGGTTCTCATTTATCATTATCTTTCATATATGGATAAATAAATCAAATCTAGAATAAAAAGGGGTCAAAACATGATAAACCTAAATGAAATGTATTCATGGATACCCCTTATTGTTATAATGTCTATAATAAACTATTACCTATCACTAATAACTTGAAATGGAGTGCATGAAATTACCATAATATCCATACAATATTACAGACCACTCCAATGATTTTATTGTTAAGAGTTCACTCTTGGATTTATTACATAAGCCTTCTCGATACAAAGATACTCTCTTAGAAGCATTACGTATCACCATATTACTAAGCAATGTGGATCCACTATTTGTAGCCTTCATGATAAAATCTATGAAATGGATACAACATAACATCTCTTTTGAAAAAGAGGACTTACCACCCCAATATATAATATATTATTGTTTACCATTATATAGTTAAGTATGTGTTTGTAATAAAATGGTTAAAAGGGTAACCGTGGACATTGGTTTAGGGATCAAAATTTGAAACATATCCTTCCTTTATTTACTTGGAATTTAGGCTAAGGATCTAGAATCATAAATTATGAACATCAAGTGCTTTGATAATATTTAAAGAAAGGTATTTGAATAAATAACATTTTACATTACTGTGGGACCCCATACATTACCTAATTTATGTCAAGTTATGCCAAATTATTAGTATTATAAAATACTTTTAGGACACCCTTGGATACATGAGATGTTTGTGGTTCCATTTACTTTGCATTATTTCCTAAAATTAAGCCATCAAAGGTTTGTTTATACATGTCCAATGGACACCAATCCCTTCAAAAATTGTACAATGATCCAACAAATGAGTACTTACACACCATAATATTATAATTCTAATTTTGGTTCTATAAATTTTCTCAAACATGAATAAAAAATAAAAGGATTAGGAAAAAATGAATAATGTATCACCCAACCTCTTTATCATCAAATAATAAAATTAGACAAGGCTTAAGTTTTAAAAATATATATTAGCAAATAGAATACTCATAGTCATCCTTATTTAGTAAATCCAAATCAAAATTAATGCATGTAACTACTCCTACTTATGATCTATGATTGTTAAACCCTATTTTTAAGAATGAGAATGTTTTTCCAAAATAATTGACCTTTCATGAGTTATCAAATAATGACTCAGTATTAGAGTAATTTTCATCATAGAAAATTTCCCTTCTTTTTATCATAAGAATATATTTCCTTATTCCACATCTATCAATGCCTGCTTTAATGATAATGTTGATAACCATATCTAACATGATGCACATAACATAATTATTACCACACCAGATATCATAGATATATCCATGTTGCTTATTGAAGAAACAATAAAATATAACTATGGAATAAATATATATCCGCAATTGATATTACTAATTATAATGATGTAATAAGATGGGGAAAAATAGTATTGGTAATTTCTACATGATTATAAAAAAATATTTTACTGGGTTTATTTTGACATGTCTACCATTGATGTGTCCATCACAATGCATAATAAATTATCTAACTAAATGTAAAACTAGTTAATGAAAAGATTCAAAAAATACATCACAAAGCAACCTTACTTATAAAATATGAAATTCAAATCCTTTTACATGTATGATTAATTAGATACATTTAAAATTCTAATTAGATTTCTAATATCATCCCTATCACTAAGACTAACATTGACATTTAATATTACACAAATTATCATGATCTAAATAAATCTTGTCTTAAAGATAATTTTCTATTACATAACATCAATGTGATAATTTATTTTATAGATGGGTATGATAAATTTTAATTCATGATGAGGTCACTTGATACAAAAAAATAAAAATCAACTTATTAGATTAATAAAATACAACATTCATCACACCACAAGGAACATTTTGCTATATTGTCATGACTTTTAGATTTAAAAATGTAGGAGATACATATCAAATGTAAATGACACAAAAATTTAATTATTTAATTCATAATAATATCAAATACTATGTCTATGATATACTAGTAAAATCCAAACAATAAAAATATCACAGTACATATCTAGGGAAAGTATTTGAACATTTGAAAAAATTTAATGTAAGGTTAAATCTTTAAAAATGTGTTTTTGGAGATCTTAGAACAAAATTATATGGTACACGATCTCTCAATGATGTATTGAGGTTGATAAAAAAATATAATATCTATTTTTGATAATCCACTACCAACTAATTTAAAGAGGTTTTGATGTTTATAAGGCAATATTGAGGAAAATTGACATTTAAATGCTCAATTAGCAAATAAAATAATACATTTCACATGTTTGATAAAAAAGGATACACAATTTTTATGCGATTAAGTTCATCAAAAGAGGTCTGATAATTTAAAAGAATGATTATCCAATCCACCCATGTTCATGCCATCAATAGCAAACATATCATTATTCCTTTAAATTTTATCAACCCATGAGGCTTTAGGGCCCTATTAGCATAATATGATGATATCATTGAGAATGTGTAGTTTATTACATCAGATGTCAATTTTTTGGTTATGAATACAAGTATATTTGAAAGAAAAAACTATTTTTTCAATTAGTATTTACTACTCAAAAATAATGACATTAAATGCTTAATAATGAGATCCATGTTCTCATCAAGGAAGATCCTTTAATGTGTCTCATTAATAAAACCCATCTAATGGGTCCAATAGATAAATGGGTAATAAAAATCACATGATTTTATATTAAGTTAATATATTTTAAATCAATAAAATTCCAAGTTGTCTCTGATCAACTAGATACAATTCCATTTCTAGACCCTTTCCTAATGACAAATAATTTTTCTTATGATTTAGTGACATATCATGTATCCCATAACACATGGACCATGTTCTTTGATGGATCAAGATGTATGACAATTACAGGTGTAGGAATCATATTTATTACTCTTGAAGGTGATTACATGCCATTTTATTATAGATTATCCTTTTATTACACTAACAATATAGAAGAATATGAGGCTTTAATCATTAGGTTGTACCTAGCACAAAAATTCCATGTTGAAAATATTTAGGTTCATGGTAACTCTTAGTTTATTGTTAATAAATTTATCAAGAAAAAAAGGACCATTTACTTCCATATAAATAAATGGTAGATATATTGAAAGAAACATTTGAAACATTTTCTATCAAAAGTGTCCCCTGTAAATATACCCATCACGTAAATGTAATGGCTAGTGAAACATCATTAATGCCTCTTAATATTGATGATGATTACATAAATTTTAAAATATGGAAGTTATATAAACCTTCCATTACATGAAATTAAATGGATTATTTATTAGTCATCAAAGTTACACATAATAAAACAAATACATAATGGTACAATGATATATACAATTTATTATACTAGGTACTTGATTATGTTATTATTGGGAATGCCTAGTTCAAATTAGGTTTTGATAGATAATTACTATGATATATAACAAAGATGAAATAAATGTACTTATATATACGAATTATAGTGATTGTAGTGAAAGCTTCAGTGGCAACACAATGCACCAACATATGTTATGATAGGATTATTATTGGCCTATAATGCAACATGAATTCATGTAAGATGCTAAAATATGTTTAAAATGTTAGAAATATATAAAGATAAATAATGACCCATCCCATGAGTTATATCCAATTTTATTTCCATGGACATTTTACATTTGGTTATTTGATTTTATTGGAAAAATAATATGGTATTAGTAGGTAGTGATAAATTCATAATCAGAAATAAAAAATATTTCACCAAATGGGTAGAAGCAATTCCAGTTTATTTTAGCATAGGGGATAACATATGTCGGTCTCTCATGACAAATATTATCTCCCAATTTGGTATATCTTAATATATAATTACTGATAATGGATCATAATTTAAGAATAAAACAATTAAACACTTTTTCAACAAATAAAAAATAAACACACTTTATATACACTTTACTACCCATAGGGTAATGGTCAAGAAGAAGTGATAAACAAAATATTGTGAAAATACATGGAATAAATTTGAAATGTATATTAAAAATTGGAATTAATATATGGAGTAGACCTTATGGGAATACCACATTGAATTATAACACCTATTTAGGAAACACATTATTCATTGGTTTATGATAGAAATGTAGTTATGCCAATTTATCTTGAAATCCCATAATCCCATATTTATCTAAACACACATAGGCTATTGAACATCTACAAGTCTATCAGGATTAGATAAAATAATCATATATCAAAAATGTTTTGACACATGATTTTGTTGTTAATTACTTGGTATTAAAAGAAAATAAAAATAATACCAATGGATAAAAATAATATAATAAGGAAATTTAAACCCAATTGTTTAGGATCATTCATAGTTATAATTTTTATGGATAAAGGTGTGTACTACCTAGATACAATTGAAGGAAAAATACTCAAAAAACAAATGAACATTATGCAATATCATTAATATTAGACATAAACATTTATAAATTTTAAAAAAAATCCAAAAAATAAAAAATAAAAATAAAAAATTCAATTATTCTGAAAGACTGAATATTCAATAAAATACATAAACATTGATATTAAGAAAAAATACATAAAACATTTCAACATACACATGTTTAATAACTTTTTCACATAAATTGTTTAATTTATTTTAGTAGATAACATATATTTTCCTTTTTATACACACATATGTTTCACACATATTTGAGTATGATACAAGCATACATTAAATACATCATACACGCACATAAAGATGTTGGACCTTTCCTCTACCCACATGACACACTATATTGAGGGAATATATTTATTTGATCATAATTCATATAGGGTACAATGTTTTATGATCACTTTATATTATCAAGTTGAGATTATATACTAAAAAATACACATGTCTATATTGATGCTTAAATATTACAAAGTTTACTTGATATGATATGTCAAAGGATAGTTTTATAACACATATGAATGGGGTATATGAAATTCTTATGTTGCTTTCTCATATTTCATTTATTCACATTATAAATTCCTTCAGTGTACTTATTGTTTGTTATTTTATCTTGATTATGAAAACATTTAAATATGTTCCTTTTTTGTAGGCCCATGTGTTGTTGAGTGTTATTTTATTTAATGTGTGGTCATTTGAATATATCATCCCTTTGAGTGATCAAAATTTTAACATGACCCTTGTTTACAGTCTCCTTAGATTATTTTTAAATGACATTGAGTGCTCTTGTGTTTATGCTTGATTATTTGTTCCTCTTGTACTTATTACTTCTATATGTTTCCATGATCCATATCATGCATCTAAGGGATTTTTGTTATTACATATTCAGACCTTCATTGATATATATACTTATACATGCTACCACTATATGATTGATTGCTACATGATTGATACATATATGATATAGTTATCTTATCTTTTTGAGGTAAGGAGACTACCATATTACATTTGCCTCAATGCAAAATTTGGGTGGGGGGCATACATCAGTGGGAAAATGTCATAGAGACATGAATCCACACATACATAGTCCACATAATTTGATAAATTTGATATATTATACATGATTAAAATATACAATTAGGTTAAAATCCTATATATTTGGCACTAATTTTCACAAATTTAGTATTTCATTTTTCATATTTTACGATAGATATTATACACAGTTATAGAGTAGAGGATAAATTTGGATAGATAATTTATCTTGAGACATATTAAAGGTGCATCTGTTATGCAATTTCACAAAAAATCATAGATACATATTCAAATTATTTACTAAGAAGCACTAATATTTTACCAATATGCACCAATTTGATATTTTATTTATCTATAAATTTTGGATCCCTAAATTATTATTGTTGAGATTTAGTACACTTAATGGGATTAACAATACTCTAATTAGATATATTGAGATGGTTATACACTTAACCTTTGTTACATAATGTTTCATACTTCAGTTGTGTGATTAAGATTCAATGATCTCAATGGTCATTTAAAAACACACCCTTGTACTATATTATGGGAAAAATCATGCTCCAATATATTTATTCATATCTCCAAGGTTTATTTTTGAACCTATATCTCCAATGATACATAAGTACGTAACTTTACTAAATCAAATTACCAAAGGGCAACATGGTTTCACCAACACACATGTATTCTTTCCTTACACTCACTTCTCAATCAATTCAATTATTTATTTTGAGATTATACACAATAATTTATACTATATCATGCTATTTTTTATAGGTAACATTCAAATAAAAAATTTAAATGGGGCTTAAATAAAATCAATGTGTGTTATACACATCAAGGTATGCTTTTATTTTATTTGAACTAGTAATTTCATTCTTATGCACTATTATATTAAAAGGGGGAATGCAGATACTAAAATCTGATTTTATATGGCATCTTAGTCCTTTACTTTTGAAAAATATCAATCATGGCTCTAGCCTTCAGTTCTTGATCTTCCTAATGCTAAAAGGATCGCATTCACCATCTCACTGAGCCTAAATTTTTATCTTATAATTTGACCCTATTATTCTAATGATAAATTACAATTTTAGACTTTAGTTTTCTTAAAACATGTTTTCTATCCTTAAATTTTAGTTACAAAATTTTATAAAATTTATATGCTATTGGACAATGCCTTTCAGATAAGGACACTAGCATCAACATTGGTGTCCGAACTCTACCAGTAGTATTTGTACCATAAAAAACACTAAATTTTAAAGTATTTTTAAACTTAATCAATGGCCCATTTGTCTTATTTAACCCTCATGTGATATATTTTCAAAAGGTGTGGTATAAATAAAAACCAAAACTTACTCATTATTCATCTAAAAAATACAAATCAAGAACTTATCCAACATAAATTCATCATTTTGACAACTGATCTATACTACCCTATAATTTCCTCTTTTAATATGCTTCATAATAGTCATATTTTAGGTTGAAGGATTCAAAAGCATAGCCCAGGAGTAGTATTCATCAGGTTACAAGATAGATCACTAAATACACTTGCATATCAAATATTACACCATTGATCAAATAAAATCACACTTAAGGGTGAGAACGACATCAATATGAGTCCCTAATTAGATTATTAGGTTTGTAGGTAGTTCCTAATGATAGAAGTGTGTTTGAGGTTAGCTTGACTTCAATTGAGCCCAGTAACCCATATTTTTCAAGGTGACATGCCTTAAATTGGAAGAAAATAGGGTTTTGAGATTCAAACTATTATTGATAAACTATGCATAAAACACAAAGAGAGAATATTAAAGGTGAAAACAAACACTAATAGGCTTAGGTAGAGTTCCTAAAAAGCATCAATACTTTGTACTAGACAAAAGAATGTAAATATAGATAAAAGAATTGAGGCTATTGTCTATATCTTGATGGTAATTTTTAGGATAACATAAAGTATATTTCCATAATCTAATGACATGATCTATATGTTCATTCTTCAATCCAATCCTAAACATAAAAATCATGTCTATTTGTGCATTAGTATTTCAACTAAGTATTATTTCTTCTTTGTGTTGTTACTATCATAATGTTATTTGGCATTGTAATTTATATATTTAATATTTTATTAGAGTTAATACATGTTATTATCTAAATTAAATTAATTATTATACTGTTAGAATAGTTTAATCTATTTTTAGGCTATTCTTCCCTAAACTCATACCTAGAAATGGTTAAATAGTTTTTTAGACAAAATCATAAATTAGTAGTTTGTTATTGCTACAAAATCCTATAGAATGAGTATCTATACTAGATTATTAGAAAAAATTAGAATATTGTACTTTATTTATTTAGGCTATTATCCCCTAGCCTCATACATGAAAAGGGCTAAATGGTTTCTTAGGTAAACTCATAAATTGATAGCTTGTTACTAATATAAAATCATGAAGGCTGAGTTGCTAGCCAAATTTAGTTTACATTCTTGAGAGTTATTAGATAAAGTATGTATTGTGCTAATAATTTTTGGATAAATTATTAAATTAATAAATAATAATAAAGGTGGATATAAGATTATTGTTAAGGAGGAAAATGTAAGAAGGTTTAAACTTGTAAAAAATTAGGGGCTTCATCTCCCTATTGAGGAATCAATTTCTTTACCAATGGATTTTAGGGTTCTTTGTGACAATTCAAGGTGCCTTAATATAGATATGGATTTTTTTGGATTGTATTTTAATTTAATCATAGTTGTTATCCTAGAATGATATAATATAGTTCTTGAAATGAAGGAAGTTTAAGGTTTACTTATAACTTGATAGTGTTATTACATAGCCTTATTGGTGATCAAACTAATATTATGTTTGAAATCTCAAACTTTTTCTTTCAAAATGGTATTTTTGGATGATGGTTATAATTTTTTTACGATGCATGCTTTGTGTAACTGCTATTATTTTATTCTATATCATTAACATTTTTCATCTGAAGTAGTGTTACTTTTTGATCCTATAATTTGGTTATAGAGTCTTATGCTTTGATTTGAAGAATTGTTAAAATGTTGAATGTTTTTGTTGGACATTTTTTTGTGGTGTTATTTCATATTCAAATTATTATCCCATCATTTTGGATGTGGTTGTAAATATTTTGATTTTTTCAATATAAAGGGGTGAATGACCCCATAATCCTCCAATTTTTTTAAAAAAAATGTGTATGATGAAACTCTAGTATATGCAAATAAACATGATATGCATCAATCAAAGATCGGTGAAACCATTTTAATTTTAATTATTTGTCATTTTATAATTTAATTACCTATTATAAATTTAAAAAATAATAATATTATAAAAATAGGAACCTAGTGGGTAAAACTGATAAACAAGCACGAATAAGTATGCTTAGGGGGATGAATAAAAAAGGTAGGCCAAGGATCACAAAACAATAACAACAACAACAAAAACAAGAATAATAATAATAATAATAATAATAATAATAATAATAATAATAATAATAATAATAATAATAGTAGTAGTAGTAGTAGTAGTAGTAATAGTAGTAGTAGTAGTAGTAGTAGTAGTAGTAGTAGTAGTAGTAGTAGTAGTAGTAGTAGTAGTAGTAGTAGCAGTAGCAGTAGCAGTAGCAGTAGCAGTAGCAGTAGTAGTAGCAGTAGCAGTAGCAGTACCAGTAGCAGTACCAGTAGCAGTACCAGTAGCAGTAGCAGTAGCAGTAGCAGCAGTAGCAGCAGTAGTAGTAGTAGTAGTAATAATAATAATAATAATAATAATAATAATAATAATAATAATAAAATAATAATAATAATAATAATAATAACAATAATAATAATAATAATAATAATAATAATAATAATAATAATAATAATAATACAAGAAACCTACAATTTACGTTTCAACTCATTTCATGTTAAGATGAAATGTCTTAATGTATATGTATTCATAATTAGGAGATATATGTAAGTTTCTATTATGGGATCAATACTAAATGGGAAAGAACCAATGAAACATAATAAGATAGGCTACCAAAGATAACCAATGATCTCATCTATAAGTTGAAATCCAAACTAATAGATCCATCTATGTCACTCTAAGTATGAGAGAGTTAGTCATGAGAGGTTTAATAAATTTTATAATTGTGTAAAATGAAAATACTATCATGGTGGTCTTGAGGAGATAGTTTAACCTATCATTAAGAAATTGTAATAATATATCACAACAAAAAAACATTTTACTTATTTTCAATTAAATTAGTCCTAAAATAGTGTAAAGCTAATTTTAGATAAGAATATGTAAATTGTATAAAGAATCTACTAATATAAATTAAAATGGATAATCTATATATTTTAATTAGAATATTTATAAATAACAAAGAAAGGAGACAAAACTTACTAAGCTGGTTTTAGTATGTGTGTCTCATAGAAGGCTCTTTTGTACATAGAAATT
This sequence comes from Torreya grandis, assembly GCA_037957365.1. Classification (NCBI taxonomy): domain Eukaryota; kingdom Viridiplantae; phylum Streptophyta; class Pinopsida; order Cupressales; family Taxaceae; genus Torreya; species Torreya grandis. The sequence goes on along the minus strand of JARHVA010004719.1, from coordinate 47,708 downwards.
CTATTCACCTACATCATCAACTAATAAAACTTAAAATAATGTATCAAACCTTGCCTAGATACTTTTAATAGATCCTAACCCTTGTAATATATAAAATATTTTGGTGGTTATTAATATTTTACTTATACATTGTGTAAATATGTAACTCATAAATCCCCATCATCCATGCATGAAGATGATTATTGTGTGTTTGATCACCTTTTTTATTATGTGCTTATACATAATTTTATTATCCTTCCATTTAAACCTTAGTTTGGATTTTGATTAGAGGATGCCCCTTGAAAAGTAGGTTAGTATTTTATATTGGACAACCCCAACTACTCTTCATCGAATGGTTAAGAATTTTCGTACATTATAATACTTCAAAGAGGGATGCAATTGCATGTAGTTCTCCCACCTATATGTCTATGTCAACAACATGAACAATATGGAATGAAATGTTGTGATATTTCACACTTGGTACCATGAAAATTTGATTATCATGTATTAAAACTTATCTATAGATGTGGATTCCTATATAATAATTTATAAACAGAGTAATAATATATTCGTCATGGTTTTTAGGACATCTCATGGAAATGGACAAGTGAATATAACCTTAGGATTGATAAATGTATTTATAGTTGAATTTTATTTATTTACTACTATGACTAACCAATGAAACATGTCTAGTCTAACCCAATGAAGACTTCACAACTTTTAAAATAACCATTGAATATTATTTTATGATGACAAAAAAGTTGGTTGCTTGAGGTAGCTAAAAATATCCAATTATTATTGATAATATCTTAGGAGAGTTAATCAATGATATGAGATATGTATAATGTTTGTTTAGTAATTTATAAGGTTATTATAAAGACTAAGCTAATACTAAGTGTACATGAAAATAGAGTTGGCCAAGACAATAGGTGGGTACATGGATAGAGTGATAGTGTGCAAAAGAATTAAATGTGTATGAAATGTCTAAGTTTGTCTAAGTGTGTCATATTTCATGTCTCGAAAGTGACTAATAAAAAATTTATGTGTCTAAATATTAATTCATTTTAATCTAGAATTAAAATTCTAAACTAAAAGGATAGAGAGATAAAATTAGTACATGTGACAAATGGCCATGGTATTCATACATATTTCTCAAATGTTTCATTTTATCCATGTAAAACCTATAAGAATAGACACATAAATAAATATATTATAATTATAAGAAATTTAAAATAATCTATATCATTGGATTTAATTAAATTGAAAATCTAAGGAATGAATACACCCAATGGTACATGAACTGAGCCATTGCTTGTTAAACTCATTTGGATTCTATCATAAGTTGATAACTCCCAAAGGAGATCTAACCATTGAAACCATAATTTGAGGATTTTAAAAGAATCAAATACCATTTGATAATGAGTGTTAGTAGTTGATTAATTGAAAGACATCATAACACTACTTTGAATATCATACTAACTCTTTTTTGGAAGCTTGAAATAAGGTTCATATGTACAAATGGAACCCAAATATAGGTTATTATGTAAAAGTGGAAGTTGAATGTGGATTTTTTATGTAAAATCATCAACTATTGTTGATGGAATGGAGATCTAAAGTGATTGTAAAGTACCATCAATCCCCATTAATCTTCAATATATAACATGGAATTATGATTGCAGGCACACCATTTATGCACCAATCTGATCCATATATCCATAAATGTGATATATAAGGCCAAAAAATATCTATCATAATGTCATATCTATCACACAATTTTTTTTCATGACAAAAATACATAGAAAACCACACATTTCTAAAGATAAAATGCACAATTTACATTACAAACAACATCTACTATCTTTGGAATTTTATGGCATGATAGAGGTAAAGTGTTGATGAAAATCACATGGAAAAGGAAAAAATAAATTAAAACTATCACATTGTCAATACATAACCATGCAAAACCTAATCTAGCCTAAGTACCTAGACCTAATACCCCACCTCAACATGGAAGTCTACATATTTGTTCCTCAGAATTAGGGTCAGATGTAGTTCTCTACAATAACTTGTGAAGTGTATCTTCCATGAGATCCTTTAGAAACACGGTTTGGAATGATAAACCAACAAGGAAAGAACTATTGTATCTCAAGTGAGATTATAAAGCTCTTTAAGTCAAAATGACACACTCAATCAATCCCATATCACCTTTAATTACTAAAGTATGAATGGTCACCAAATTATAATATTGTGTAGGGGATAAAGTGAGTAATATAAGGATAAACATGTTATTTTAATTCCAAATAAAAATATAAACAATCCTCATAAGAAAAAAACTTGCATTTAATGAAAAATGCTAAGAATAGTAGTAACTAAAATCATTCCTATGTTCTAACACATTGCCATACTTATGGTTATGACCCCATACATAAGGGTACATTTAACCATGAATTAAATTTTTTGTGCTCTCATAACATCACACCACTCAGATACTTATACGTAGTTTGCATAGACAATCAGGTTATCACAATCAAATTTATCGATCGATATGTCAATTTTGCCCAAGTAAATCTACTCAACTAGGTTTAAAAAGTCAATTCCTTACCACTAATTTAGTATCTTATAATTTCCATCACTAACTTAGTTAGTGGAAGTAACACCATATTACTCTCTCACACACTCGTTAAAAATAAGAATAAGATATCTATCAAAAATCTCAAAATGTAAGGGTTTATGTACTATGCATCAGCATGAAAAAAATCATTCAATTAAAATTCTTATCAATCCATAATACATATCAATATACAACATAAAAAATAATTATACAAGGTATCTATGTCTTTTAAAGTTAGGATGATTATGCCTTCAATGTGTATGTTTTATAGAAGACATCAATAATGAGACTAAATAAATTTTGCACATTTAATCACCTTAACATAAATAATTCATCCATATCATTTATTCACCTAAATTTAACTCAAGGTTTATTTAATTAATTTATAGATCATATACTTCTCCCTCACTCTTAAAAGATATTCTTTATTAGGTTATATATTAGTTTCATCCTTTAATCATGGATTAGTTAGAAATAGGAACAGATAAATCGTTCTAGAATCCCTATAGGTATTAACATTTTATACCATAATGGAATATTATCTAATAATATTATGGAACATTTGACAATAAAAAATTTTATCCTCAATTGTATAAGTATCCCATAATCTTTGATGTTTTATAGGATTAGAGAGTAGTTTTGATTAAATTTCATATATAGCTTGATACCTATGGTGTTATATATATAATGGAAAATATATTTTGAATTATGGAGGTAACATTAGGTTTAATTGATTTTTTTTTATTTTTTTTAATTTGATCCCCATTTATCACATAATAAAACCATTTATTTGGATATTGTTATTTTTATTAAAACAAAAACTATGGACACATTGACAAGGACAATTTTAGGTTGACTTATGAAAATAAGAAAATTTGGACTTCTGAACCACTCATAATAGAATGATTATAAGAGACATTAAAAATTTATATGGTAATTCCTAATTATAGTTGTGACGTAATTATAAGCTAATAGTAATAATATTTTTGTTTTATACATCAATGTACAAGTCAAATAGATCCTAAGTTGATAATAGTAATAAATTAGATATTCCTTATTATGTTATCAGAAGGAAAATTATTAATGACATGATGATTTATTACTATAAAAACTAAGATTGAAGGAATGATGTTATTATATTATACAATTTATTGGATTTCAATCCAATACCATTCACCCAATCAGAGATTTTTTTCCACTTAATATTATTTTTAATAATTTACATAGTTTTCCTCCTCCTAGAAAATCATTACACTGGGTAACATAAATTCATGTATGATTATAAGATAGATACCAAAAATGTGTGAACCATACAATTGGATAAAGTTGTAACTTAGGAAGAATTTAATAAACATTATGTTTTCTATTTTCAATATAGTCCTTCCACAAACTATAAATGTGTGTCCAAAACATTGAACAAGAACCACAAATCAATGTGAATTAAACACACTAGTTATCTTTTAGTCATTTTCCATTACATAAATATTCTTGTTACATTTATCAAATGTCAACCATCATAAAGAACATGAATCAAGTTGAAAACACTTGTATGTAGTTATAAGTGCAATCTCAATATCTTTCAATACTAGACTGTAAAGATACCCTGAGACATAAATGGGAGATTTATAAAAAATAAAAATCATCCATAAAATAATAATAGAAATCAAATATTTGTCAGATGTCTTATTTTTGAATGCCCTCATAATCATGTGTATAAAAGTGTAATCATATTTAATGCACATTAACTATTTGAAGAAAAGTATACTTATATTATAATAACATACCAATGTTACTATTCAATTGTTTTATTCTTACTCTTTCTATAGAAATTACATACGACATGGGCATCCTCACAAGGCAAGTCGACTGTTTGAAAAAATACCTCAAAGGAATGTTGTCTTAAAGAATTTCATGACAACAAAATCCAACCTTTAAGGTTTTCCAAAGAAACACATCAACCATATGTTAGATCATTGAATGTCATGTTTGTATGATAGAAAAAAGTGCCTTGTATGAAAAGTATTTTAGGCATTTAAGAAATGCAAATTATATTTCTCTTTAAATACTTAATGTTTCAATTGTGAATTACAATGAATTCATAATTTCATGAAAAAACCAAATCATATTGTAATTATATAATTTTAATACCTTCCGAATAAATTAACAATGATATTAACTACCAACAGTAAAATTTTATTTATAACAACACATGAAAAATCATCCGAAGAATAAAGAGAAAAACCAACTCATACTAGATTTAAATGGACTCCATTTTATTTTTTGGATTTTTTAGGTAACCATTAAAAACAAAAAATATCATATAATACCAAACATATAGGCATATCATGAAAATTTAGCTATTTTTATTTTATATAGGTTTATATGCAAGAAGCAACTTTGGATAAAACAAAAAATTTTATATATGTGTTTTTAATATTTCTTTCTTCCACTATGCAGGTTGCTATCATTTGAGTGGAAATGTTGAATAGATAAGCATAAAAAAAAATTATAAAATAAGAAGGATAAAATTTTAGGGCTAGTTCATGTATGCATCTACCTCCCTCTTCCAAAGGGTAAAGGTGTTTTTATTTATAAACAAATAGTTCAACTAAAACATT